>JAKSZT010053836.1:652875-949110 GCA_026826555.1 Tolypeutes matacus
GCAGTGGCAGTATCGTAGCCAATGAGGTTTATCCGAGGCACGATTATTGCTAATTGAAAACTTTTCCCAAGTGCCAACTGGCAACACAACTGGAAAAAGACCTTGAATAAAAGGGGGAAATGGTAAAGACAAATGAGTTCAAGTGGCTAAGAGACTTCAAAGAGAGTCGGGAGGTCATCCCAGAGGTAACTCTTACGCACACCTCAGTAGGAGCTCATAGAACATCTAAGTGCCTATCACCCCACTCAGTGGGGTTCCTGAGAGCTCTCGAGACACCCTGGTCCTATATAAGGGGGGATAGCCCCAGAGACTGATGCCTTATCAGGGGGTTCTATTTTGGAATCTGTGCTCCTGAGAGTGACAGAATTAGACTCAAATAAGTCCTCTCTGCACATGGTTCACCAGTCCCTTCTATTCAAACCTACATGTGATGCTGGAGTTTCTTAGGTATACTTCCAGAGACTGGAGCCTCCCGCCTACCTATGTGCCAGGTGTGCATGAAATCTAGGTGGAGCTGCAACTCCTACCCTACAGCTCAATGGACTCATCCAAGTCACCTGGTGATGAGACAACGATGGGAAATGGCCATCCCAGGGAATGGAGTGTGCCTGCATCTGCAGGCAGGATCATCCCACCCACCATATCCATGGGATATAAGCCCTCTCTCACTTGGAGTTGGAGTGGACATCACCATCCCAGTCGCCTCTGGATTGGGGGAAGAACTATGGACTAGAGTGGACTTGATGGTATTCTCTTGCTCACATATGGTGATTCTTGCAATGCAAGAAATTATAACCATGAGGTGGAGCCAGTGGCCACTTGACAGTTTTTGGGTAGGGAGGGGATGAGCAGTTGAAATACAGGGGCTTCTTTGGGAGTTGGAGGTTGTCCTGAGTACTGTTGTGGCAATGGATGTAGGCCATTTTAAATCAGCACACACCACTCAGAACTGAGTGGGAGAGAGTGTGGTCTACAGTGTGAACTGTGGTCTATGGTTGGTGGCAAGGCTCCAGGATGTGTAAGTTCATTGAGGTTGGTGGGCCACACTGTGGGAGATGTTTGTGTTGGATGTGGTGGGAGGTGTGGGAGGTGGGCAACATGGGAATCCCAGTGGGTTCCGTGTAATATTTTAGGTAATCTAAGCACCTCTTAAAATATATGTATATATATATATATATATATAACATTTTTGTAAGCAAATACACATATATGCATATAAAAAAAAATAAAGAAAATACAAAAGTTCATTATAGAAGATTTAGAAAATAAAAAATTTAATAAAAACTAAAAAAAAAAAAAATAATAATGCATTGGTGCACTTTGCATCCCAATAAAACATGTAAGAAAACAAAACAAAAAAAAAAACAAAAAATAAAAAATAAAAAAAATAAAAAGCATGATGCTAAATGTACAAGTGTCAGGAGAAGGTACTTGCTGTTTGAAAATTCTAAGGAATTCAGGAAAATATATTGATAAATGTAATAGTTTACCTTACGTTGTAATAAGTTAAGGATGCATATTGTTATTTCTAATACAAACAATAAAATGTATAAAGGAAAAATGTAACTCAGTTAATAGGATGAACATGGATTAATTTTTAAAAATTATTAATCCAAATGAGGAAAAGAGTTAAAACTGAAAACAAAAATATTTTCTATATGACAAATAGAAAATAAAAATGGGACATACAAACCCAACTACCCCATTAATAATATAAATTGAAACTGGATGAACTATTCCAAGTGAAAGTATAAGATATTCAGACTAATTTAAGGCAAAACCCAACAATATACTGCCTACTAAAGGTAAACCTTAAATGTTTATACCCACTGATATTTAAAATAAAAATGACAGAAAAGGATATATGCATGAAAACATTAATAAGAATGTAGTGTATCTATACTAAAAGTAGATAAAGTAGATTTTATGACTAGAAACATGACTGAAGATAAAGATAACAATTTATAATATAGTGTCAAAACAGAGAAAATGTGACAATACTAAATGTATGTGTACCCAATAACATAACTTACATATTATAGTAGTAATTGACACACTTTAAAGAATAGACAAATTCATAATCATCATGGATAACTAACACCCAAACTCAGTTGCTAACAGAATAATGAGAAAAAAAATAAATTAGCTAAGATTAAGGAGACCTGAAAAACAAAATTACATATCAAAATTGACCTAATAGACAGTTATAGAAAATATAGCACAAAAATAAGAATTTATAGTGCTTTGAAGCACATAGAACATAGCCATGTGCTGGGCCATAAAGAAAGCCTGAATAACTTAAAATGGTTGAATTTATTAGAACTTTCTTTTTTTACCCTAAAATAATTAACCTAGAAAATTTTAAACTATCTGGAAGGCACAATACTTCTAAAGATTAGTTATAACCTTATAGCAAAGATCTAGGGGGAAAAAAGCCCCCATTCCCAATATATATCCAAACAAATTTACCTTAGAGAAAAAGCAAAGCAAACCAAAACAAAAACAAAAAGAAGAAAATATAAAGATACTTTTGTTTACTTGAAACCAAAGGAGTGCATCCTCTTTATTTTGCTGGCTTTCATAATAAGCTCTGTATTAGTCAGCCAAAGGGGTGATGATGCAAAATACCAGAAAACTATTGGCTTTTATAAAGGGTATTTATTATGGGGTAGAAGCTTACAGTTATCAGGTCATAAAGCATAAGTTACTTTCCTCACCAAAGTCTGTTGCCACGTGTTAGAGCAAGATGGCTGCCGACATCTGCCAAGAGTTCAGGCTTCCTGGTTTCCTCTCTTCCTGGGGCCTGTTTCTTTCCGGGGTCAGCTGTTCTGCTCCTCTCTGTACTTACTTCCCAGGTTCCAGCTCAAAACTCCAACCTCCCTCCTCTTTGGTGCGTTTCCCAGTGAGTTCCCACCCACCAAGGAGGCGGGGATGCAATATCCTACTGACATGGCTCAATCAAAGTGTTAATCATTATTTAATCAAGTAAAAGTGAAACCTCTGAATCCAATATAATCTAATATGCTGGGAGGGACAGACCAGTTTTTAGACATAATCCAATATCTATTTTTGGAATTCATAAACAATATCAAATTGCCACAAGCTCCAACAAATATTCCTTCAATGTTCATTCATTCATTTGCTTCTTTTACTTTGTATGTATGTATGTATGTATTTGCTTGTTAGCTTACTTCTTTTAGGCATTTAAAATTCCCTCATTGGAAAACTCAGATGACATGCTATTATAGGCATAACCCTCCCTCCCAATCTCTTCTTTCCCCTGTGTTTTAATGTTTCCCTCATGAATATGATTTTCTATTTTTGTCCTATTAGTATAAACAATTTCATATGCAACTCAGAGAAATATCTTGATTTCCTCATGGACAGGGAGTAGTGACTCAAGTTTCATAGGGAACTTAGAAACTGATATATGCAGGTGACAAATCATAAAGCAGTTATTGAGAATGAACTTAATACACTTTCCTCTCTCAGTATATGCAGACCAAGCAAAATATCTCAAATACGGAAATTAATAGGGGAAATTACAGTTTATGAAATCCTTAGGAGAGGGCTGACTCTTGTCAACCTCATCATGCAATTGGTTACAAATGGAAAAAAAAAAAATGTTCTTTGAAATCCCCATTTCTGCAATATGGAAAGAGTTAGATGCTTTGTCACATATATTTTCCCAACTAATTCTCTAACATGTTTTAAAATTATACTGACAGAACAACAATTGCAGCAGCTTTTAAACTAATGATACAATCCATGGATAATTTCCTCTAAATAGCTCAGAGATGTGAATAAATGAATCATATATCATTGCAGGAAGCAATTTCCCTCAATGACTTCTACCTGCTGGAATCTTAATTCATTACAGATTGAGTAAAAGCTTTTATTTGAAATAAGATTCTGAAACTGGCTCTGGAACAAAACCTAAACCCTGAGGGGAGATGGCTGTGAATATATTTAGAACTCTCTGCTTTCTTGGAGTACTTGTGTTCCAAACATCTCAGTCATGCACAGCAACTTGGTGAAGTATTCCAGGCGCATAAGTGATTTCCAACAAGCCTTCACAGGTTTCAAACTCCTTTATGTGCTTTGGCTTTTTCCTGATGGGGTGCCTCGTGCAAGCATCTTAACAACATTCCCCTCTCTTTCCATATCACTTTCTGCTCTTCAATATGGCACAGTTTTATGAATATTTGTCAGTTAAGCAGTAAGCCTTAACAAACCAAATGTCAGTCCCTGGAAATTTGTAATGGAAAGTTAAATGCAGCCCAGCTTCAGAGATTTTTTTGTTTCTTCCTACTGATTTTGAAATATTCTCAAAGAAATAACATAGAGAATCTTGCTTTTCACTAGCATTTAAAAAAAATTAGGGAACATTTCACCTCATGCTCAAACAGAAATTGAGCAGGTAGAATTTTTACCTTTCTTTACCTAACTTCACTTTGCTAGACTTGGTGCTAGGTCTGTGGAAGGAACAAATAGGCTTCTATGAGGAACTTAAAATTCAGGAGGACAAATGATTTATGCAAAGTTGAAACCAAGTCCTGATGCAGTCAAGATTTCTAAAATAAGCCTTCTAATGTCATTTCTTTACCCAGGGCCCAAACTTATCATCAGCTTATGCTGAGTTTTGCCATGAGTGTTATTCTTGTCTCTTCACAAAGACACAAGCTCTTTATAGACAACCCAAATGTTCTTGTTTCCTCAGGGCTCCCTGTGTCTTCTATTATAGTGTTGAGAACACTAAAAGTTAATGTTTTTGCATTATAGAATCTTGACTTTGTTGAATATTGACATATAACAGGTAAAAGGACTTAAAGGTGAGAAAACTGCTTTGGGGAGCTGAGTTATAGGTTTGAGGATTGTATTTGTCTGCCAAAAGGGTGCCAATGCAAAGTACCAGAAAGCTTTTGGCTTTTATAATGGGGATTTATTTGGGAGTAAAAGCTTACAGTTCCAACACAAAATCAAGGCATCAGAAGAGATGCTTTCTCACCACAGTCAGCTACTGTTGATCCTGAGATGGCCACCGATCTCTGCAAAGTTTCAGCCTTCCCCTCTCGGCTTCCTCTCTCAGGCTCAGCTGCTCTGGTTTCTTCCTGATTTCAGCTGCAGCTGCCATAGGGCTTGTCTCTTTGGGCTTCCCCTCTCTCCTGGAATAAGGCTTGTTTCTTTCCAGGCCTTCTATATCAGTCTTGGCCATTCTGCTATCTTCACAATTTCTGGCAAAATGGCTCATCTCTCCCTAGGGCCTCAGCTGTTTGAGCCTTCTCCTTTCTGTCACATGGCAGGATCAAAAATGAGAGAGCTCTCTCTTCCTGTGTGTCTCTCTGTGTGAATCCGTTTATGTCAGACCCAGCAAGGGGGCAGGCAGACCCAGTAAGGGGGCAGGGACTCAACCTATTGGGCCTTACTGACATAGTTAAATCAAAAGCCCTAATCTTAACAGGTAATCTAATCAAAGGCCCCTCAACTGAATTTAATGCAATTAAAGGGTATCATACTCAGAAGAATAGATTAGTTTACAAATATAATCTTTCTCTTTTTTGGTATTCATAAAATAATCTCAAACTGCCACAGGAATGCTTGAGTATATAATAAGACCCAGCCATTAATAGAAGAAGCAGAACTTTGGGCAAAGAGTCATTTGATCTGGGCTTTGGCTTCATGTCTGGCATTTAACTGGTTTGATGACCTTGTGCCAGTATTTCTTCATCAATCATAAGATATAATATCATTTCAGCCTATCCTACTTGGATTTTGCAATTATGAAAGAGGTAATACATGTGAAAAATGTTTAAAGACACACACATTCCAAGGCATCAGTATTGACATGACCTCGTAGTGCTCTCTGGAGTTCTGGAAACGCTATGGTGATGTAGCAGATGCTACTGCTGCTCTTCCTGGATTCACTTAAGTATCTTTTACTGGTTCTCTGGAGCCATTTCCTAGCTTCCATGAACTTGGCTGTTAAGGGCTTCCAATCCCACTTTTCTTCAGAGCATGCATGTAAGCTCCTAGAGGCACTTCATTTTTATGGGGATCCATAAAGTCCTGGGAGTTATTTTCCCCTTACCCCTGTGTGGGGCAGCTCACAGCCAATAAATAATTGGTATGAGAATCCAAAACCCCAGCTTTCTCATATTAACATGGGACAAATCCGAGGAGTTTAGACTCTAAAGCTTCTCATGAGATCAGATTAAGAATAGGGCTTTAACTGAAATTATGTACTAGTTTGGCTTATTACTTTTTATTAATGTTCTTTTCCCACTCACTTAGCAGTTTTACCTGGCAACACTTCCTTAAGAAACGATTTGAACTTGTGCTCTTACTTTGGATTCTCCTATTATAAAACCTGACCTAAGACAGTAGGAACCTGGAAGAATAGAATTCTGGAGTTGGAACACTCATTGGCAAGGTGGCAGTGAGGACCCCGTCACAGGTGGTAACTGCAGCGTTGATAGCCTCTAGCACGTAAAGCATTATTGCTGTGGCTTTTATCTATACTGAACCGAGGTGTCTCAAAGAAGAGGTCATGCAATAGCTCTGGGATTTGAGTGGTATGGGAGACAGTAATTTTAAGGACAATAGATTGAGTGATGCTGAACACTACTGAAGCACTGAATAGGGAATATGACAAATATGATCAGTTAACAACTTAGAGTACTATACAAAATGCTCGTGGCCTCCATGGCTGCATCTAGAATCCCTCCTTGCCAGCAGCCAGGGAGCAAAGTGCAGTGAACAACAAGGAGAAGATTTAATTGTAAGAGTACGACTTTGGGGAGAAGACTGAATTTGCAGTCTTGATAACTCTCTTAAACCAAAAATCAGGACCCTGATAAGGAAAGAGAGAAGGCCCTAAGACTTAGGATGAGGATTGTTGATTAGATACACTTGTGAACTTTGAGTCTCCAAAGCCCCCTGAAATTTTTTTTTTTTAATGAGGTACCAGGGATTGAACCTGGGACCTTGTAACATGGGAAACAGTTGTTCAACCACTGAGCTACACCTGTTCCCCACCCCCTCACCCCCAATTTTGGTGGCTTGTAGAATCGATCGGCTTCCCTTTCTTAGAGGCTCACAGAGATGCCATAAGTGCTTTGGCAGAGTGTTGAGATAGAGATCAAAAGGTTCAGAAAAGTTGAAGTGCTAGAAAGGAACTATTACATAAGACTTGTAAAACCATTGGCTAGCCAGGCTCCTTGAGAGGACTCCAAATGTATTCCCCCTGCTAAAATGATAAGGAACATGCTCATGAGGAAGGAAGGCATTGACACTGGTAAGCAGCTCAGTCATGGCTATCCTTTGCAGGCCAGAGATGAAAGTAGGAGATGCTGTTAGGAAACTGGGTTCTAGTATCAATGGGGTTGATAAAATTCTGGAATAGCAGAAGCCAGGTGTTAGCACATAAGCATTAGAGGTTAGGTAAACATAATTATAGTAAAGGACAATCAGTTGGCCCTGATTTGCAGGGATTTATGAGACAGCAGATAGATCATGTATTCTTAGGTTCAAGATAGATGGGCACTTGACAAGTGGTTGGTGTATGTATATGTGTGTGTGTGTGGAGAGAGAGGGAGAGAGAGAGAGAGAGAGAGAGAGAGAGAGAGCGAGCAGAAGTAATGGCTTAACAGATGCCTCATGTTAGCCACATCAGAAAAAAGGCTTGATACTTTGTCTAGTTTACAGATCTGAGCCAGTTCTCAGTCCCAGAACCCATCATCTGAAATAGAGGTGAAACATGCTTGAGAAATAAACCTACAATGTTGTAAGAGAAGTTCAATAGTAGTGATTCCTTATAAAAGGGCTTTCCTTCAATTACGCAATCTACTGTACAGAGGGAAAAGCACAATACACAGAACTTTCAAGAGGTGTTAGATAAAAGGGATAACAGAACAAAATGCCATTAGTGTCCCTCCAATAAAGCAAGAGCATATGGGGTTCAATAATAAGTGGCGTTCAGGCCTAGGTCGGTGTGATAGGTAGTCATTTTACTGGTTCCCAATTATATATTTGTAATGCTGGGAAGTCAATACAATTCACGATAGTCTGTATTACAATGGTGAGCTGACAGATATTAGGGGAACCAAAACAACATTAGGGACCCACTCATAAAGTAAAAGCATATGAAAGTCATCTAATGAATGGATTCCTGGCCTAGGCTGTAGCACAGTATATATTTCTCTGCTTCCCAAATGAATATGTGTAATGGATATAACTAGCTGTTGGCAGAACTCTCACTTTGGTTCTTTGACATATTGAAGTAAGAACTATTGTAGTTGGAAAGGTCAGGTGGAAACTTGTGAAAACACCTCTCCTGGCTATATATTGTATCAAAATCACCTCTGTTGGAAAGGCAGAGATTAATGCCATCTTCAAGGACCTAAAGAATTCAGGAATTGTGGTCCATATTGTATCTCTATTTAGTTCATCTGTGTAAGCCCCACACAAACCAGGTGGGTTATAGTAGGTAAAAGTAGACTACTACAAACTTAACTAATTAATAGCTTCCAATGTAGCTGCTGTGCCAGATATGATTTCTTTACTAGAACTGATCAACCAGAACTCAGGTGCATAAAATTTGGCTATTAATTTGCATAAAGCCTTTTATTTATTAGTCATCATGACAGGGGATCAGAAGTCACATGTCTGGGACAGACACAATAAATATTCATGGCCTTGCCTCAGTTATGTTAATTCTCTTATTCTATTACAACAAAGTCTGGAAGGATGTGGATAATCTGGACATTTCAAAGACTATCATGGTGATTAACCATATAAATTACTTTATGTAATTAGACATGTTGAACAGGAAATGTCAATTGCTTCCTGGTAAGATATATATACTCCAGATGATAGGAGATAAGCCTTACAAATATTTAGGGCCTGACAAGTTACAGAAGTTTTTGGGCTTAAGTAGTTTGGGCCTGCTGGTACATTCTTCCAAAGTAAAAGACAAGTTATTGCACTTTGCACCTCTTACCACTAAAAAAGGAACTCAGAACTTGGTGGACCAATTTGGGTTGCAAATACTGCGTTTATGAATACTGCTGTGGATCATTTATTTGGTGATATGGATAGCTGTCAGTTTTGCATGAGGGCCAGAGGAAGAAAGGGCTCTATATTAGGTACAGTCTGTATTAGAAGCAGCCCTGTTTCTTGACCTGATAGAGCTCATAGGAGGTGATCTACGTTGTGGGAGATATATACACTATGTGCATCCCATGGAAAGACACAACAAGGAGCCATGGTGCAGAATCTTACGGTTCTGGAGCAAAGTCATGTATTCTGTAGCAGAGAATCACTCATCATTCAAAATGAAGATCCTGGAAGGCTACTGGACTCTGGTCGAGGCCAACTAACTGACCATGGCACAAGTGGTTGTGAAACCAGTGCTGACAACCATAAGTTGAATGCTTTCAGACTCATACTCAGAATATCAGGCAGAGCCAGTAACAATCAATTGTACAATGTAAGTGATACACTCAGGATAAGGCCAAATCAGGACAAAATGGCAGAAGTAAATTGCATAAACATGCCCAGAATGCCCATGTCACATCGTTGTTGCAGCAATGCTGCTCCTTAACACCATATATCTTGGGGGATTCTGAATGACAAACTGAAAGGAGGAAAGAAATACTCAGGCCTTGTTCGAATGTGTCATCTGTATAAGTTGTTCCAAGGCAACAATGGGATAATTCTGTACTACATCCCTACCCAGGGGTGGCCCTGAAATACAGTTAAGAGGAGAAGTCCTCAACTGGGTGAACTTCAGGTACTACAGTCTATGTGGAAAAGAGAAGTGGCCCAAGGGAATCCTGGACATAGATATATGGCTTGGTAGGTTGTTCACAGCCTTGAAGGAGGAGAAGAATTAGAAAATCAAAGGCAAATGTCCTGGACAGGAGTTAGATGGATGGATCTATGGGAAAAATGCACTGCAGAAAGGGAAGGCAGGAAGGTTTTGTCATGTGTGACCTGCATGTCTATATACTAGCTAGATCCTTTGAGAAGTTCAGAAGACACTTCTTTCATTTAGAGATTGATAATTGTATTAGTGAAGGGACTATCTTCAATCCTGAAAGACTGTATTTTCTCCTTCTTGGACCAGATTAGATAGGCATCCTCATTTCACTGTAGATGATGGGATCCTGGCATAGCAGATGCAAGGTAGTGGCTCTTTGCCATTACAGAAAAGTTGGGCACATTTATTATAAAGGTAAGCAGGGAAGTATTGATAATAAGAATGTTTTTCACTTCAGGGATCTATAACTGTGGCTAACTGATCACAGATTCCCTAGGAATCAAATAGATGATGGGAAGCTTAATAGAATCACTTTTATCTATATAACAGAAATAGTGGCCAAAATCCTGACTTAAGTCAAAACCGTTGAGAGTTACAGCCTCTCCCCCAGTTTAGAGACTAAAACCAGTTCACTAATCCAGATGTCTGATGGTAGCATTGCTACAGGTATATAATTTAAATCTTCCTCCATACTTTCCTTAAAGGGATCAGTGGAACTTTACAATACTCATATCTTTTTAGTTGGATCTGAACTAACTTTAATTCCTTGGGAACTCAAATGCCACTAGGATTGACCAAAGTAGGTGCTTATGGTAGTCTTAGTACACATTCTACTCAGAGTGGACCCAAATGGTCCACAAATATACCCTGTGTCTATTTCCCTAATTCTTGAATGTATGATTGGGATAGACATACTTGACAACTCATAGAATTCTCACATGGACTCTTTGACCCACAGGATGAGAGTCATTATAGTAGGAAGGGCTAAACGGAAAACCCTAGAATTTCCTCTCCATTCCAATATAGTAAACCAGAAACAGTGATAGATCAGACCCACCACTAAATATCTGAGAGATGCAAGGGTGTTGATACTCATCAGTCCTATCAGTCCAATCAGATGGACCTTGAGGAATGTTTATGGACTGTATTGAACCTAACCAGGTGGTGACTCATGTAGATTTATTAGAGTAAATCAGCACAGACACTGGCAATTGGTAATCAGCCATTGATCCAACTAATGCTTTTCTCTTCATACCAATTTGCAAGGACAACCAAGAAGTTTGATTTTAGTTGTTAGATGGGAGAAATAGCACACTCAAATGTATTGTATGTTCCTTCAAAATCTAAAACAGCCCATCACACTGTGTGTCCCTTTTCATCATGGTAGGTATTGTGAGGTAAAATACCTTGTCTTTTACCCTGGGAGTTTGACCACTTCTGTGTCTATCGATCACCATGTCTAATCATTGGGGTGGGGTCTCTGTGGGTTCACAATCCAGCATTTGGTGGTGGGCATGAAGATGCTCTTGGTAGACAGGGTAAGCAATTTAAAAGATGAGCTGGAGCTAGAGCAGAGGAGAAATGGAGTAAGCTGGGATCTGCTCGGGACATTTCAGCATCTGCCCATCACCATATTTCATTGTAGAAAACTCTCCTTCACTTTCAAATCCAACCCAAGTTCCTCTACTGGCCATCGCTTACACAGAAAAAAGGATTCTGGGAAATGTAGTTCCCAGCATTGATGAAGTTGTTTAATAGCTTAATCTAGCACATTGTTTTTTTGCTTTCTTGGTCCGTCACCTGTTGGGAGAGATTTGTTGAAGTCAACCACTATGATTATGGATTATTCCATTCCTCCTTTAGTCCTGTCAGTTTTGCTTATTATATTCTGAAGCTATGTTATTGGGTAAATTAGAATTTAATATCTTCATTGAATTACCCATTTATGATCATGAGATTAACCTCTTTATATTAAGTAATCCTTCTTGCATTAGAGTGCATTTTATTTTGTATTAGCTTTTCCTTTACTGGCTGTGCTTTAAAAAATATGGTCCCAGGCCTCTACCAGATGCTTAACAGCAAACTCAAAGAGTTACTAGTGGTTTCCCATAGTTGCACAGATTCCCATAAATCTCTTCATGAACTCCATCTTTGCAGGCCCACTTCAGTGGCTGGAAATATTTATCTTTTAAACTTTTCCCTGTAAACTTTCACTTGACCTCCTACACCTAATCAGGCAGAATGATTAGTGGCTTTTTGCTCCTTTGATCAAGAGCTTCAGTTTCTCACATTTTCTTACCTTATTCCCTTATATCCAGATACTTATGATGGTTCTGTTTCTCTGGTGGAAATTTAACTGATACAACCAGTAAAGATATAGAAATTATAAAACTAACAAACTTGACCTAATTTGTATATGTGTGTGAGTGCATAAAATAATATGTAATACTAAACTCTACCCCACAATGACAAACATTATATCATATGGTCATCTCAAGAGATGCAGCCAAAATGTTTAACAAAATGCAATATTCTTTAATGATGACAACCCTTAGCAAACCAAGAAAAGAGTTGCCATATCCAGCAAGATATATTTATAAAAATATCTATAGCACGTATCATGCACAATGATAAAATGATGAAAACTTTGCTCCTGTGATTTAAAACAAGACAAAGATAGAGATCTAATGACAATGCTTCCATTCAACATTTTGATGCAGGTCCATCTTAGTGCAATAAGACAGGAAATATAGAAGAAATTGGGATGGGGGGAAAGAAATAAAGCAGCCATTACTTATACATGGTTGTGTTCCCACCAAATAAAAAAAATCTAGAGGTAAATTTAAAATTATTCAATGATGTTAGCAAGATATCAAGATATCAGGTCAATATACAAAAGTCAATTTCATTTCTGTGATTTTACAAAAAATAGAAAATGAAAAAATACATTAATAACACTATCAAAATATAACTAGGAATGAAAAAGGAAAAATGTGCAATGTAGCAGTTTATTATTGTTTATGAATTCCAAAAATAGATATTGCATTGTGTTTGTAAGCTAATCTGTTCCTCTGGGCATATTAGATTGTATTAAAGTCAGAGATTTCACTTTTACTTTATTAAATCAACATTAGGACTTTTATTTGACGATATCATCAGGGCATGCAGGGTTGAGTCCCCATCCCCTTGGTGGGGATAAAACAGACTCTCACAGGGAAGTAAATGCATGGAGAAGGAGAACGCAGAGGAAGAGAGACAGTTCATTAGACAGGATCCTGTGGTCCTGGGAAGAGAGATGAGCCTGATAGCCTACAACTACAGCTAAGCAATGAAAGAAATGAGCCCCGGGAGAGAGACAAGCCTTATGCTAGCCTACAGCTGAGAATGGAAGAAGCTGGGACCACGGAGCCTTAAGAGGAAGAGGAAGGCTGAATTCTTGCGGACATCACCATCTTGTTCAACATGTGGCAAATGACTTTAGGTGAGGAAGTACCTCTTATGGTACCTTGAGATGGACTCTTTAGAGCCTGATAACTGTAAGCTTCTATTCCAAATAAATACCCTTTTTTATAAAAGCCACAGATTTCTGGTACTTTGTATCAGCACCCATTTGGCTGACTAATACATGCAAGATCTTTACTTTGAAAATACAAATCATCACTGAAAGAAATTAAAGACAAATAAATAGAGGGATATATTCTGTTGAAGGATTGGAAGAATCAATATTATAAAAATGGCAGTCCTCTTAAAATTAATCCTTAAATTCAATTCAATCCAAATCAAAATGATACAAAGTTTTTTTTCAAACCATGATAATTATAAATTTAATATGAAAATGCAAATGGTCAAAAATAACCAGAGCAATCTTGACAAAGAAGAAAGCCAGAAGACTTAGACAACCAGAAAAATTGTCCATTGTACAACCATAGTACATGAGATAGTGGTCTACTGATACAAGAGCACACAGCTTAAAAGAAAAGGAATACAGTCCAAAAATAGTTCCACATAAATATAGTTAAATAATTTAGACAAAGGTGAGACTGAAGTGAGGAAAAGACATTTTGTTAATATTAACACATACTACTTATTCAATATATATATATACATATGGGAAAAATGTATCTCAATTCTGTCTCACACCATTCACAAACATTGTTTCCACATGGATTTTAGATTCAGTGTGTGGTAAGAAAACAATGCTGTTAGAAGAAAACATAGGAGAATGGTTCATGATTTTAGAATTTATGATATGAGGGTAGGCAAAACTGTATTTAATAGGACACAAAATTTGCTATCCACAAGAGAGAGAGAAAAAAAAAAAGACAAATGAGATTATATGAAAACTAAGAAATTCTCTTGAACAAAGGCAATATTAAGGATGACTGAAATCCAAAAATCTGACACCACCAAATGATTTTGAGAATGTGAAGCAACAGGAACTTTTAATTCATTGCTGGTGGAATGCAAAATGGTACCATCAATTTGAGAGATAGTTTGGCAGTTTCTTACAATGATAAGCATAGTCTTACCATAGGACCCAGCAGTCTTGCTACTAAGTATTTACTAAAATTAGTCTATACATATATCCACACAGAAACCTGTGCATGAATGTGCAGCTTTATTCATAATCGCCCAGAGCTCAAGAAATCAAGATGTCCTTCAAAAGGTGAATGGAAACCAAAATGTGGTAATCTGTACAATTGAATATTTTTCATCAATGAACATAAATTCCCTGTCAAGCCATGGAAGGCATGGAGGAACTTTAAATGTATGTTGCTAAGTGAAAGAAGCCAGTCTGAAGAGGCTAAGCACTGTTATGATTTCAACTTTATGACATTCTGGAAAAGGCAAAATTACAGAGGCAGTAAAAAGATCAGTAATTACAAAGGATTCCTGGGAAGGAGGGAAATGACAAATTGGTAGAATACAAGGGAATTTTAAGACAGTGAAATGATTTTGTATGTTACTGTGATGATGATACATGGTACTACAAATTTGTCAAAATCCATATGTGATAGATTGAATCATGTACTCCAACAAAAAACACGTTCTCAATCTTAATCCTCATTCCTATGAGTATGAACCCATTTGTGAAAAATAGCTTTGAATACGTTAAGGTGAGTCAGGGTGTGGACTAATTTGTGAATAGGATCTTCAAAGATCCTATTAAAGTATGATCAACTGAATCAGGGTGGGTCATAATCTGTATTACTGGAGGCCTTATAAAGAGAAGCCAGAAATCAGAGAAAGACAAGAGAGGAGAAAAAGGACACCACCATGTGAGGCAGGACTGGCATCACCAAAACAATACTGACCCTGAGAGAAAGCATGGCCATGCCAACATCTTGAATCTGGACTTCTAGTCTTCAAAACCATGAATCAATAAATGCATGCTGCTTAAGTCCATTGTGTGGTATTTTTCATAGCAGATATGGCAAACTAACACATCATAGAACTGTACAACACAAAGAGTGAACCCTAGTGAAAACTATGAACTTTAATAAAATATGAATATTGGTTCATCAATTATAACAAACATACCATACTGATAATAGGGAAAACTGTGAGGAGGGGAGAGGGGAGTATATTAGCACTCTCTATAATATCTATTCAATTTTCTGTAAACCTAAAACTGCTCTTAAAAATGAAGTCAATAAAATTTTTTGAAGGTGCCATTAAAGAGTGAGAGCACAATCCAGAAAGTGAGATATTTATAATACTTATATATGACAAAGGACTTATATCCATTACATATACATATATATATATATATATATATATATAACTTTTACAAATTAATAAGAAAAAGAGAGAAAACAGTATAAGAGTGGGCAAAAAAATGTGAACAAGAACATCATAAAGAGGTTATTTTAATGACCAACACATATATGAACAGCTGCTGAAAGTTACTAGTTAATAGGAAATGCAAATTAAAAATACATTGAAATACCCTTATATCCCCAACAGAATAACAAAATGATAAAGCTGAAAATATAAAGGGCTGTAGAAGATGTGGAACTAACAGAACACTCATACACTGCCTGTGGGAGTAAAATTGGTACAACCATTTTAGGAAACTGTTTGGCAGTATCTTCTAAAATTGAACATATATGTATTCCACATGCGCCATCAATTACACCATGTGTAACTCAAAAGAAATGCATAGGTGTGTAAATCATGAGACATATACTAGCAACATTAGTGATATTAGACAAGAATTCGAAATGACCCAAATGCTAATCACCAGTTGAATGCATAAATATATCGCAAAATATTTTAGAGCAATTCGAGTGAACGCTCTACAACTACCCGCAAAAATATTGATGAAGTGTATCAATAAAGTGTTGAAGGAAAGAAGACACAAAGGAGTACATACTGGTACACACTGTAGAGGCTAAGATAACCAGGGGCACATGAGCTTGAATTGAAATTCAAAAAAACATTATTCTTGTGGGGACGTGTTGGTGCAGATGTGATATATTTATTTGATAATACACAGTATAGTGTGGACTTAGTAAGGGGTCCGTGGTTTTCACCTGACTGGCAAAGGGGTCCGTGGAACAAAAAGGGTAAAGAATCCCTGACATATTGTATGTTTCCATTCATCTTAAGCTCTAAAACAGTCAAAATGAATCCCAGTTGTCAGAAGCAAGTCTAGTATTTCTCTACCAGGGCACAGTGACTAGAAGAGAACAAAAGGAAGAACATGTTGGTGCTAGCGATGGTCTTTTTCTTGATCTGAGCCTTAATTGCATGAATGTGTTCAGTTTGTGAAATAGCCATGAGCTTTGCACTTATATATGTGTGCAGTTTTCTGTGTCTCTATGTCTAATTTATATGTCATACGGTATGTACACCCAACAACAGTTTAACTTGCTAAGCCCTAAGAGGCAGAATTAATCTTTTGTAGTGTGTGCTGCACTGCATTACCTGGCTCTCCCTGAATATAAAACTGCAGTGTGATAAGGCAGCTGCAGTCAGTTATTGTGAAGCTGATGGACTTAATGTGGTCCTTCCTCTTAAGGTATTCAGTCATCGTGATGACACCAAGCCTGCCCAGAGACAGATGGCCCAATGGTTGAGGAGAAACACTCTTAGATCTTCCTTTCCTCTATGGTCAAAAAATCAGAATAACAAAATGCACCTCAGTATTTCCCTCCATTGTGCATTATAAGGAGATGCTAAATCTGCCATCTGCCGTTCTTTTGTTCTGAGCTAGATCGTCTTCATATTTCTTCCATTTACTGCTATTATTTATGCTTTGCAGCACAGATGACATTTATAGATGAGAAGAAGGGCTATTATTCCCCTAGAAAGGAGGCAAGCAAGATCTATATGGAAATATTTCTCACAACCAGGATTCATGGCTGATGAACTCACACAAAGAAGCTACACCCCACTTCTCAACCTCACCTGAAGGAAAAGCAAAAGTCTTCACTTTCTGGCTTGACTGAACAGGGATGTTGGCTTCTGGGGAATGGCAAGTCATCTTATGTTAGAATCATTCCCCTAGCATTAAAAAACAAACAAAAAACAAATGGAAGTTTAAATCAGAATAAAATGTGGTACCTGCTGGGGAAGTCGTATACACACGCTCAGCAGCCATCACCCAGCCCTCCACTACCCCCACCTCCTCTTCTGTTGTGTTAGGATGTTTCAGTCTGTTTCCATTCCACGACCCGGGGGAGACGTTAGGTCTAATGAAAAGTCCTGATCAGACCTTAAACCCGGAAACTGGGAACAAGCAGCCCAGATACTTATCAGGGCAGGAAACTGTCAGTGGCAGGACCCCCTCCTCCTGGTGTTGATAAATATCCACCTCGAGCAGCACAAACTTGTCATGTGGAGCTGCCACCCACCCACCCTGACACACCTCCTTGGTGTCAGTTTCTTTATCTGACCATCCGCTCTACTTTATGCAATGTTACAAAATAAAAATGCAAAAATAAATGTGAAAATTTGCTAGAAATTAAGTAGCTTCTTATTCTAGAAAAATGAAAACGGCAGGAGTTGGGTTTTAAGCTACAAAAGTATGGGGAGTCTTAACGAGGTAACCTCAGACAGATTCACAGATTTTTGAAACATTAGAACGTTGAAGTCTGCTTTGAATCTCAAAAGTGATCGTTTCTGGACAGAGAGGAAAAACCCTTTCCCCCACCTTCACATGAATGAAAGCCACTTTTGGAGATTGTTAATTTCAAGATTATCCAATGCAGTTTACAACATCATGGAGCTTAGAGGTTCTCGTGGAGGACGATGGGGCAGTGATTCTCAAAGCCAGCCAGTAATGTTAAAACACAGCTCTCACTTCCAAAAGCTGAAGCTAAGGAATATCATAACTATAGGGGGATCCCAGGTGTTGTAGCCATTCCCTTAAGTGAAGTAGTAAATCCCATACACATCATCCCTCAAAAGTGGTTGTCAAGGACTCAGAAGCCTTCTACAGTAAATCATTTGGGTCTCCTGTATGGAGGAAGATCTACTCTGGTCTAAATCTGTATGTTCTCAGAAAAAACTTCTGTGGGTGGAAAAATAGCAACAGATTCTACCCAGCACAAGACATCACAATGTCTAAATAATACAGCCCCTTTCACGCCATAACATCCATGCTGAGCACTGTGATACTTACACAAAGCATACCCCACCGATGAAAATCAGACTTGGTGCAGGATTTCCGGCCATTGTAAGAAATGTTTGAAATAACAAAGGTTCGAATGGGAGCACTTATCAAGTTAATGGATTCCTCTGCTTCTTGGAAAGAAAAGTGATGGACACAATGAGGGTTTTATTTTTCCTGTGCTCCTGCTTCACACCCATCTTTCTCATCTTTAACCTGGCCCCAGAGAAACAGCCTGTATGTGTACTAATGCCTCACATGCTCCTCCTTAAAAATCTGACATTATTGTCTAAATTTCTTCGTATGCCTCGTTTTTTCCAAACAGACTAAAGTCCTTTGAGAGCAGGAGTCATGCCTTACCTGTCTCTTCTTTTTCTTTTAACACCTATAAGGAGGCTTAACTCAAATTCGGAGGTCAGTAAAAAAAAAGGAATAAATGAAAGAAGGAATAGATGGATAAATTGATATGTGAATAAATCCCAATTTTATTTTGTCAGATTAAATGTTTAAGTTTCTCTTATGAAATATGTCAGTCATAGAAACATTTATAAAGACTAGTATAAGGAATTACCTAGACACCTGGAGAGCAAACATCTGCATTGTCTCCCTGTGTACCCAGACGTAACTCTGACACGGAACCTGGTGCTGCTCATTCCCATGCGTCTTTTATTACGTGTACTACTTCTTTACGGATGCATCACAGCATACAGTGTTGTGTTATGTTTTTACATTTTCTACAATTATTATATTTTCTGTATTCTTCTACAATTTGCTTTTTTTCTTTCACTTAGCATACTTGAAAAAATTATTGTCATTTTTTTTAAATGAGAGAAATTACAGGTTTACAGAAGTCATGTAAAAAAATACAATGGTCCATATACCCCCTGTTGTTGACACTTTGCATTGCTGTGCTACCTATGTTGAAATTGATGAAATAGTTTAAAAATATTCCTAACTATTGTCTATAGTTTACAACAGGTGTAGTTTTCCCCCATATACCTCCCACAACTTGTTTTTTACCATGAACTTTATTTTGTGGAATAAATTCATGTTAATGCGTGCCTATTCTGGATGCTCTGGTTTGGGGCTTGGAGTTTCTTTTCAGAACTCTCAGGTCACTCGTTCCTCAGCAGCCGGGAGCGTGGGCTGCTAACTGCTGACAGCAGAGACCCTTTCCAGGCATTGTCCTCTCTAGGAATTGCCCTCAGCCAAAGGGACCTCCTTTGCCACAGGTTACGTCTTTTCCACAGGAGCACCTATCAATGGCTACTTGATGAGGGCCCCTTGCCTGGATTTCAGATGACTCTGAAAAGCCCTTCATGCTTCAGAAATCCATACGGGACTAGTTGAGACCTCTGTTGTGACTGCATCGCAGCAGAACACCTCTCTCTGCCCATTTGCTTCACTTATTCCCTCATGAGTGCTGTTCCTATGAGCAATCCTCAAGACAATTCCTGCGTGTAATGTATGACTCAGAGTCTATTTTGGGGGGTACTTGGCTTTAGACAAAACTCTTCTACTTCTACTGTTTTCACTGCTAAATAGTTTTCCATTGTATGACTACAGTACAAGTTATTTCCCCTTTCTACTCTTGGTGGAATTCTGGATTCTAGCTTCATGGCTTTTTCTGTTGACCATTCTGATTGATATGTCCACGTGCATGTGCTGGCAGGTTTCTCTAGGGATATACATAGTGATGTAATTGCCAGATTATAGGTTTCTTATCCTCATCTCTACAAGGACTACAAGGTAACTCTCCAAAATTGTTGTACAGTTTGCACTCCTATGAGTCCTGAAATTATAAACTTCAATTTCCCAACAATAGCTTTTGGTCATCTCGGGAGTGACATCTCTCAGAGGACAGAACACACATCAGAGAGCATTCTCTGGAAGTCAGAAGTTTCTGTAGGGCCCTGTGGAGGCCCCCATCAATATGATGTATTTCCATCATATGAGTAATAAAATTTGTATGCACCAAGCTGCTCAAGTATTGTGTACCAATGCCCTTAAAGACCCCATAGTTTCTGTTCAGGCACAGGGACTCTGGCCCACCTTGGGAAAAAAAGGGTTCCTATTCCTCTACGCAGTTGCATGACATGAAGCCACCATGATTGCTCAGTGTCCAAGGTGTAAGAATTCCTTTCTCCTAACCCTCAAATGTTCAGAGCTTTTACCTTTTACATTAGGCTCTAACACAGTTGAATTTTGTGTTTAAGACCAAAGAAACTACTGTGTTTAACTAAACACAGTTGATGTTAACCAGACTTTTGAGGATCCAATTCATATGGCCTTGGTCCTCCTGTGTTCTGACACACTTAATATCCTGTTGCATCATTTTCTGGGATCATAGCAACCCCCAGAAATATCATTGCTGCTAAGTTTCTGTGGTCTGTGTAACTAAATGGGTCTCAACTCATTGTCTCTTATCTCCAATTTATTACAATTCCAGTGTTCAGGATACAGTTTCTTAGAACAGCTTGAACTCTGTAGTAGTCAGGCCATATTTCCAAAAGGATCTTATGTTAAGCTATCATTTAAAATATTATTGCCCAGGATAGCCCATTCCGTTTTGGAGCTCAGGTTATTATTGAAATTTGTTTCTTTGCTAACAGTTAATTTTTCCCTCAGAGTTCCTTTCACATCTGGTAACCCCTACAAAGGAGGTGAGATAGAGGGCTTGAATAACTTTTAACATTTATATTAATATGTATTTATATTTGGACTTTTTTCAAATAATAAGTTAACTTTGCTTACATTTTTGCTTGAACTTCAAATAGAGGTTGCTTTAGTTTGCCAAAGGGCTGCTGATGCAAAGTACCAGAAATGGGTTGGCTTTTATAAAGAGGATATATTGGGATAAAAGCTCACCATTCCAAGGCTGTAAAAATTCCAACTCAAGGTACCATAAGAGGTGCTTTCTCACCAAAGTCAGCAGCCACGTGGTGAAGCAAGACGGCTGCTCAACTCTGCTGAAGTCCCTGCCTTTCTGCAGCTGTAGGCAAACCTGGCATAGGGATCGTCCCTTACTGGGCCTCCTCTCTCAGTCTCAGTGGCTCTGCTTTCTTCCCGAGTTCAGCTATAAGCTATCAGGCATATGGCTCATCTCTCCCTGGGCCTCAGCTCTTTGAGTCTCTCGGGGGCTTCTCTCTTTGCAGCTCAGCTGTGAGTGAAACTGGAGTCCTTTCAGGTGGCAGGATCAAATATGGCAACTCCCTCTTCCTGTGGCTCTGTTTTTATCAGAGCCAGCAAGAGAACAGAGACCCAACCTGAGTCACGTCACACCTGGCTAACATAGTCCAATTGAAAGGGTCTCATACCCACAGGAATGGATTAGTTCACAAACATAATCATTCTCATTTTGGGATTCATAAAATAATTTCAAACTGCCACAGGTGTGTTTGAAATAGTATACAAACTATTCCTTTTCCATGTGACTCCACCAAGGCCAGAGGGAAGATACCTCCCAGCAAGGTCACTCAGGGAGGGAGTAAAAGATTTAGGCCTAGATCTCTGGCCTCCTGATGCCTGTCCATTTCCAGTTTGTCAGGCCCTATAGCAACTTTTCTAACTTCTTCTGCTGATATATAACAAGAAAAGCAGTGACCCTTCAGCTACCTTTGTTTTACCTCTACAAATGGAGCCCAAGACTATCCAGCTTGTAGGTTTTAATGCTCATGTAGGGATCTTCCCTTGCCTGGCTTTGAAAGAGACCAAAAACACTCATATGATATAAGTTACAACACAGCTTTAATTTTTTAGATTGAGCTAACAAGTAATATTTTAGTTTCCACTGTGTAATCTCACTCCTGTAATTCGTAGTATGTAGCTGTGCATTGTTACTTGTTAATGAAAACTGTCTCTAGTCACACAAAGTCACTTGCTGTTTTTCACTCCCTAACAAGCTCCTGTTTTTTTCTTCGTCTCCCCTTTATCTAAAACCTAATAAAACAGACATACAGAGACCTGAGGCCAAGGACACTCTAAGGAGCGGCCATGAGCTCACCCTGATCCCCCTCTTCTGATGCCCAGCTTGCAGGTAGACTCAGGCATTGACTCGGTGGCATCCCTGTCCCCACCTCTTTTCATCTAGTTCTAATAAAACCGTCGCCTCCTTTGTTCAGGGAGGCAGATTTTAGGCTTTGTCTCCTATCTCCGCTGGCTTAATAAACACCTTCCCCTGTGTGATCAAAAGCTTGATGTAGGTTCCAGTTGTCTGCGCCGGTCAAAAGAGCCCAGGCAAACCATGTGGGCTTCCTTCAGCTCCTCTCTGCTCCTCAAGCTTTGTGACTCCCACACATGAGAAGGAAACACTTGGCTGTAGGCATAGGTTTGAGGACTTTATGGATAAAGAATAAAATATGAAAAAAAAAAAAAAGCTTCTTACAATTTCTATTAACTTATATGATGGAAGTACTTATATTATGGGGGGGAGGCCTCCACAGGGCCCCACAGCAAATTCTGACTTGTGTGTTCACATAAATGCTTGGGTCTTGGCACAGGCCTCAGTTAAAAGACTTTGTGCACCACCCCTTACCTTTATTTTTTACTTCCCTTTCTTCGCCTCACCCCTCCCTGCCTTCACAATTGCATTCTGGGGTCCACAGACCAAAAAGAGGCCCAGCAGGTAATCCAGCAGGTATTGACTCAGCCAAAAATGTCATAGGCGACTGTCTAGAGTGACAAAGTGGCATTCTCTTAGAGTTGGGGACAAAATACTCATTTCCCACCTTGGCACCCCTTGCAGGGATTTTTCTGGAACACAATTTGTAGCCCAGAGAAGGGAGATATTGAGAGAGCTTTGCAGGCACTGCAGACCGCTCTCTGCGGTGGCCCCTCACTGCCTTGGGGAGGTGAATTAGTTGGAAGTACCCTGAGAGTATTTGCCATCTGTAGTCTTCACCTACTGAGAATTTCTTCCTATCATCTTTTCTCCCCACCCTTCAGAAAACAGAGTTCACCTTAGGACCTAACCATTTTCCTTTTGAAAATTGTGCCTCCCCATACTCTACTGCCCACTTAATTTCCCCTTAATGGGCACTGACCTTGGAGTCAGGTGGATGGATGCCAGCTCTGTCACTCAATGCTTTGTGATCTTGGGGAAGTTACTTGACCTTTCTGAGCCTCAGTTCTCTTACATTTCTAATATAGATAAGCTTCCACTCATAGGGTAGTTGGGAGGTATAACTTATGCATGTGAAAATGTCTGACACATAGGAGGTACCTGATAAGAATTACCAAAGTTAATGTCATGGCACTGCTTTGCTCAAGAGCCTGTAGGGACTCGTTATTTATAGGTATGACCCCAAATTCTTATTTACTCAGATTTTTGTTTGTTTGCTTTTTTTAAATTAGAGAAGTTGTTTACAGAACGATCATGCAAAAAGTACAGAGTTCCCATATACCCCACTTCCACCTGCAGTTATATTAATAACACTTTGCATTAGTGTGTTACCTTTATTGCAATTGATGAAACAATAATACTATATTTATACTATTAATTATACTCCACAATTTATATTAATGTTCACTGTTTGTGTTGTATGGTTCTATGTTTTTTTTTTTTTAATTTTAATTTTCATAACATTTATACAACCTAAAATCTCCCCCTTTTTACTCATATTCAAATATACAATTCAGTCAAGTAAATTACATACACAATGTTGTGTTACCATCACCACCATCCATGGCTTTCTGCCTTCTTTTCCAGGCATCTACAAGCCCCAACCTCTTCTCTGATTTTGGATTTCACTTTTCTCCAATACATATATTACTCTACTCGGGCTGACTTCCAGTCCCTGTCTTGTGCGCACACATTGCCCTCTGCCTCATCACCTTGACTGCTCTTCTCCCTATGGGGCCGATTATCCTACAAGCTTATTGACTAAGGGATTTACAGGGTCAAAACTCCAGTCACTTCCACAGGTGGATGATGTTGCCCTTTCTTAATGATTAAATTTGCATTTATTCATCTATTTGTTCAATGAATTATTCCCAGAACTATGTGCCAGACATACTACTGGGAATACATAGGTAAATTAAGCAGAAACACTCCCTGCTTTCACGTGTATATAATCTAGTGAAAGAAATAGGAAAATAGAATGAAGTAGAGAAAATTGCATAACCTCGGCAGCAAGTACCACTTTGCTCTTGGTGGGGGATTGATTTGTTGGTTCATTTTTGTTAAGGGTTAGGTACAGGGCGAGACTTTGACTGCCTGATGCCTAGTGAGAGTAATGCTCAGCTTATAACAGCAAAAGATTTGGAGCTCCCAGGGCAGCCTCAGAGGGAGGGGACAAGGAACAGAAACAGGGAGGCACAGATTGGCTAGAGATGGTAGAAAGCCTTGATCTGTGCACATAGTCCTCTTCCTCTGATTCTCTGAAAATATTGTTAAGTGTATTTTACTCATAAAAGTGTGGGATGATTGATTGTCCCTGGTGATGCTGCTGCCTGCTGGTCTGGGGACCACATTTTGAGACCCACTGTCCTAAAGAATCCCAAATCTGTTCCTAAAAAGAGAGCTATGATAAGCCTTGGAAAGGCTAACAACGTAGAAGACAGGGCTGGCTTCAGGAAAGTTGTAAAATTAGCAATGTTTGTTTTTGGTTACCTGTTCCCACAGTCAATACACACTTGCAAGTGCCCAGTATCCTGTATCTGTCCATCACATTTCCATAAGTACTCTGGGTCCAAAGTTTAAGATTTCATCATGTCACCTGTGAAAGCTCCTATGGTCCCTGTGATTTAGTCTTTGCCACTGGCAAGTACAGAGGATCTGGTAGTTATGTTCCTTTCCAGCATTTTAAGAGCTAATCAAAGTTTCCTGTGACACCTCTTCTAGGAGTATTTTTTTTTTTTTACACAAAGACATTTCAGGTCCTGAGAAAGAGATTGGAGAGGGATATTTTGGGGTATGAGGTCAGGAGCTAAGTTGATTTATGCCATATAGACAACCACTTATTTTAACTCCTGACTACTGAGGTTCACATGAGTAATTACTTAACCCGAGGCCACCCCTTGGTAAAAATGCTACTCTTCCATGGCAAGCCACACAAGTGTGCACACATGTACACACATGCCCACACACTCATACAGCATGCATGCAAATTAACAGGTATGTTCATTTTCATACACATTTAGAGTCCAAACAAAACAAGTCAGGTATTCAATCCCACCACATTTCTTTATGACAGATCAATTTTGCCTGACTTGTGCCAGGGAAGATCTAGTCTAAAAATAAACACTGGAGCTGCTCAGGCCAACTGAAATTTCTCTCCCATCCCCTAAATTATTTGAAAGGAAATTACTATAGTTATTAGATAAAATATATTATTTGCCAGTCAGGTCTTAGACTTTAAGCATCTTAAATCTAGTAATATTTCATTAAGTTACTGTGGATTAGGGAAACATTGTTTCTGGTAAATAACTATTTTATTTAAAACATGTAAATGATAACTTTTAAAATAGGGAAATCGAAAGAGGATATTAAAAGTTTTACTGTATCAAATGAAAGTTTCAAGTTTTATTAGTGAGGAGTCAAAAGACCCTAACTATACATATTTTATATACCAAAAATTCATTTTAAATAAAAGCAAATAATGAGTTTAGGGAATAGTCTGATTAGGCTGGATTCTTACTAACATCACTTGTTTGGAATTAACTTAGGCTTCAACTAATCCAAAACTGGTGTCCACCCTGCCTCGACTCCTCCTTCTCTCAAATGACCCCCAGTGCCAGCTTGGGGTGTATATGTAACCTCCATCTTCTTTGCCATCACCCTAGACAAAGCCACCACTTCTCATATCTGAGCTAGTTCGACATCCTCCTAGTTTATGGTCCACATCCACCCTTGTAACTTCCAATCCATTCTCCTCATTATGACCAGAGTTATATTTTTCCAAATACAGATATGATTATAACAAAGGAAGAGCTCTTCTCTTTAAAACTCCTCAATGACTTCCCATATATCATAGGATAAAAGCCCATATCCTCAATATACTCTCCAAAAGTTGATATTGTTTTATCCCTGCCTCCCTTTTCATCCTCAAAATGCACAGTGGTCCTTTCAGTGTTTCTGATATACAATGCTCCTGCCTACTCTTGACTTTTGCAAATGCTTTTCTCTGTTGTGAATACTTTTTGTTTACCAACTATATCTTTAACCTTTGTATCTTTGTCCAGTCATTTTTCCCCGGAGAAGCTTTCTCTGAATCCCTTGTCCAGGGCATAGCCCCACTTCCACACTCTCATAACATTTATAAGATACACACTTATATTTATTATTATTTTTTAAACTAACAACTTTCTTCTCTCTTAAACAATAAACTCCATCAATTCAGGCACATGTCTGTTTGTCCTCACCATTGAATCCCATGTTCCTACTACAGTGCTTGGTACCAAGAATTTATTCAATAGTCATGGAAGGAATGAAGCTTAGGTTGGTCCTCACGCTAGCTTCTTATGAGGATGAGCACATTGTAATCCTACTCTTTGACATGGACGAGACCCAAGGGAAATCCACTTTGGCAGTAACCATACAGTTAAGCACTCCCTTAATAACTATTCATGCTTCTGTCCTTCGTTAACTCAATGTATGCTGTCTGAGAGCATCTTTAAGATACATCTGCATCCCCTTTCTATGAATGGGGAATTTGCACCTCATAGGTATTGAAAAAATGTAGAATTCACTTCCCACTATAGGGGTAAAAAAGCTAGGATGCAAATATAAGACCTAGACTCTGCCAATCAATTGTACCCACACTAGAATTTGATTCTACTCTGTTTTATATACAGGATGCACTTATGTGACCTCAATTCTGCCAATCAATTTTATCCACACTAGACTTTGATTCTAAAACTAGTAGGAAAAATATAAGAACATTGTATATTCATTTTGGTGAGGATAGCAGAAAGACCCACATCCAGGGTCCAGAGGCAGTGGTGGTAGGAGTGATAATAGTTCAGTACACATTTAATGATCTGGGTTCAGTGATGTCATCATTGGACATATGGCATGACTGACCATCTTTTCTTCTGGCCATGTGATGCATAAGCATGGTTTTCTAATCCTCTAAGAAATGTGAACTACTCGATATCCTTTAGTAAGTTTATTTTCTGATCAAATAATAGAAAATTGGGTTCATTAATTAAACAAAAATTCTGAAAATCTGACTGACTCACTGCTCTTAACTAGGTCACAGTCTGGAAAGAAAGGGATGCAATAGGCAATTACAATGTAATGTGACTCAAGGATTTATTGGAATCCATTTATATATGGTCCATATTTCTTGCTTATCCTAGATTATAAGGCATGTTAGGTTCACCAGAGGCTGATCAACAAGGAAAGCAGTAATTACTTAAAAAGCACTTAATATGAAATGAGATTTCCTTCTGTTTGCAAAATCTTGCCTCAAAAAAGGCATCTGCCTTTTTCTAAATGTGGGGGTTTGGTGGAGATTATATTTGGTTATTTTTATGGTTTGATGCTGGGTGGATCCCAGAAAGTCATGTCCTTAGAGCCAACCCATTCCTGTGAATGTAAGCCTTTCATAGATGTGACATTTTGATTTAATTACTTCAGTAGGGCACAAGGCAGGGTAGGTCTTAATCCACTTACTGGAGTCCTTTATAAATGGGATGAATACAGAGAAATACACACAGAGAGAAACTCATAGAAACACAGAGAAATAGCCACAAGAGCAAAGAGCTGAAACTGGGAGAGAGGAGGCTAGAAGCTAAAGCAACAAAACCATGAAAAGAAGGGAGAGACCAGCAGATGTCTCCATGTGCTCGTCTTAGGGAAGAAAGCATCGCCTGATGAAGCCTTGATTTGGATACTTTCACAACTTCAGAATTGTAAGCTTGCAACATAATAAATCCCCATTGTAAAAGCCAACCCATTTCTGGCATATTGCTTTTGGCAGCTTTTAGCAAACTAAAACAGTCATCTTGTTTATTTTTATCACAAAATCTCTGGCTGTATTACAGGGGACCCTAAAAACCAGCCAGTCTAAATTCAATCCAAATCTTGTCCAATACTTGAAACCCTGCTCTTGCACAATACCCAAGTAGCTACTACACTTTGCCTTTGAATCTCTCTAGTGAAAAGGAACTTGCAATACCTCAAAAAGGAAATTCCTATTGTTGTTCTGTCCTTGATTTGGAAAGTTAGTCCTAATATTATCTCAAAATATGTTTCTATCCACACATTAATACAGAATAAATCTATTCCGTCTTCCACAATATACCATTTATGTCATTTAAGAAAAACCATCCTATCATCCAATATCTTCCTTTTCAACCAATGTTAAAATAATAGCACAATGTAGAATTTGATAAATGTTACCTCCTTTGGCTTCCAGTTAGGATCTGGTAGGTTCTGGAAGACAATCACTCCTACTGTTACAATAAAAAATGCTGGATAAACGAACACAAACAAAACAAAAATAACATTTTCATTTAAAGCCCTTGAAGAACTGCAAACACAAATAAGTTTAAATAAATTAAATTTCAAAGAGAAACAAATCATTCCTAGGTGAGCAAAGACCAATGGCTCCTTTTAAGCCTGGAGTTAGCTGCCTTTTCTGCTTATGGGCAAATAGAAGGGCAAGCCTTATAAAGGTGGAAAGACCTTGCTGGGACAAAGATATACTAGACTAATTTTAGTGATCATATGAATTGTTAAGAAGGATTGTAACAGTGAAGACCCTCAAAAATAAAAGTATTCCTCCTTATTGTTTTCTAGTATTCTGATACTTATATCCCAAAGCCCTGCTGGAGAGAAGGGTGGACCTTATCTTCAAGAACTAAATGATTACTCTTTCCTCCTAGCTGCCTGACATAGAAAAGTTCTTAAGGTCTCTGGCAAAAACACATTTTTAATTATTCAATTCAGTCTCTAGGTTTTTACAACAATTTCTGCCATACAAGACTAGTAAATAAAAAACATAAACCATAATCAAAAGGCAAAAAAAAAAAAAAAAAAAAATCATTACAGACTCTCAAATGATCCATATGTTGAAATAAGTAGGCAAAGACCTTACATAACTATTATATATTTATTAAAGAATTTAGCACAAAAAGTAGACAGCATGGTTAAACAGATGGGAAATTTCAAAGGAAAAAAATGGAAACTCAGAAAGGAACACATAAATACTGTATGAAAAATATAATATTTGAAATGAAGATTTCATTAGAAGAGATGAGCGGCAGAATGAGACAGGAGAGGAAAGAGGCATGAACTCCAAGATAGGTCAAGAGAACTTATCCAAACTGAAACTCAGAGTGAGAGAAAAATTAGAAAGACCATCAGATATGTGTATGACTAAGTCAAATGATTTCACGTGTGTGAACTGGAGTTGCAGATGGAGATATTTTGAAGATACAATGGGAAAAGCTGGCCAAAGCATGACCACTGCCCACAGATACAAGTAACTCAGCAAACCTCAACCAAGATGAAGAAGGAGATGGTTATGCTGAGCCAAATAAAAAATAAAGAAATAATTATGAAAGCAGCCATAGATAAATAGGCATATTGTATTTCAGGGAACAAGAATAAGACTTATAGGTCCTATGTTTGGAGATTCTATAACACATGAAGAAGTATACAGCAACAGTAGCACACAATGTTGAAAAGTATAAATGAAATTATTCTGTTGTAAGATTATATCATTCTATGACAAGTGGTCTAACATTAATTCAAGATAAAATCTGGTAAGTTTATATAGATTATTAATTATGGCAACCACTAAAAAATGCAAATATATATATCTAAAAAACAAGTAACAGACATAAAATGAAATGCTAAAAATAATGGAAACAAAATGAAACAAAAACTCCTTAATCTAAAACAAAGAGTAAAAGGATGCACACATATCTATAATATTGGTAATTTCTTTAAATACAAATATACAAGCACTGCAATTGAAAGATAGTGATTTTCAGACTGGGGTCAAAAAAAGGCTCGTTTCTGCAGTTTAAATAAAACATACTTGGAGACCTACTCATCTCATGCCTGGATTGCTTCCCCTGCCGCCCACTATGTTTCAGTTGCTCCAATTTACCCTGTATTCCTGTTACTGCCAGAATATTTAATTCAGTCAAATATTCTCTCAGTGAATTGTTAGGTAATTATAACAACAAAAGCTACTGGCCATCCACTATGTGTTTGGGAATGTGATAGGGCACTGGAAAAACAAAATGAAAAAGAATAACCCATATTTTCAAGTAACTCATGGTCTGGTAGAAAAAGGTAAAAAAAAAATATGCACTGGACAGCATGGTTGCAGGTTGAGAACTTCACCTGAAATGTGAAGATTAAATGATAAGAGATAATTAAGATATTTAGTCTAGTGCGATCTTGTAGTAAATGTACCATAAATGTTTGCCAACACTTATGTAAAATGGTAGATGTTTATTATGGAAATGCAGAGGAGGGGCTGATAGTAGGCAATGGGGAACCACTAAATCCCTTATCTTGAAACTTAGCACTTGGTAATATCAGTTTCCAAATTGCCATTTTAATCTTGACTCCTTCTTTCTTATACAAACAATCTGCTCCAGTCAAATTTGCTCTGAGCATACCTTGTGCAATGCGATCTGGGTTAGTCCACACAAAATAGATGACTATATCTAGGTTTTCTCATCTGGAAAGTGAAGACAATGCTAATCATGCTTGTCTCATAAGACTGTCATAAGGATCATATGAGAAGATTGGAAAGTTTGCAAAGAAACACAATATACAACTCTTTATTATTTTTCTTTATATGATGATGACTTGTTCAGGTCATTCTCTTTAACTGGAGAGTGCTCCCAACTTTCCTTGTCTGTTGAAATTCTTTGTGTTACACAAAAGCAAGAAAACAGAATACTTTATTTTGTTTTGTTTTACATGGTTCAACTCAATTTCCTCCAACTCTAAGACATCTTCCTTGACCACTCATTTCCTTTCTATGAAGTAAATAATTTAGGCTAATCTACAGAATTCTATATAATACGTGTATGTGCCATAGCTCCTCTGCTACATATGAAGTGGTAAAACGTGATGATTGAAGTCATGGGCTCTAGTGCAAGACTGATTGAATTCAAATCCCAGCTCCTTCTGTTGTAAGCCACCTGAGGTAGAGAAAGTTACTTCTTCTCTCTTTGTCTCTGTTTTCTTATAAGGAAAATGGTGATGCAGACAATACTTATCTCATAGATATTATATGAGAATTAAATGAGTTGAAATATATTAATTGTTTAGAAAAATGCTTCGCATGTAGTAGGAACTCAATAAGAAATAAGTACCAGTACTATTATTTAGGACAAGGACTATCAATTTCCCTTAAAATGTCAACAACTAGTCAGTCCCAGATCATTTTAATTTTGACCTATGGCCTATATGGTGTGACTCCTGCAGCCTTAACCATGTTCCAGCCCCTTTATACTTATTCCCCATCCCCTGCAATAGTCTCCTAAACTCTGAGAATTTCATTGTAGCCTACTAGCAATTTTCTACCCTCTCCTGTGAAGTCAAATGTCCAATGGGAGCTATGAATTGAACCAAGCTGATGATACCTTTTAGAAGAAGAAAAAGCAAAATGAAAGTTAACAATAAAAAGCTAGGAGTTTGGATTAGGTCCTACACTTGATGATAAAATTGTTCATATTTCACTCTTGGACAAATACACCAGCCCCAGTTCAATAAAATCATACAATCCTATGGTTCTTTAAATAACTACCATTATAATGCATTCTGGTGCCCATGTAAACTTCTAAAATGCTTTGAAATACCCCCAAATGGAAAGAAGTATAAATTTCAAGTACTACCTCTAAAGTTAATAATGCCACTTGTCTCTCAATCCTGGAAAGGGGAATTATTTCAGGGAGAATAAAAGTGTTGCAGTTATATATTATAGAAAAACTACCACAAAATTTAGCAATTAAAATAATAACAATTTTTATTAGCTTACACAATTTTGGGTCCGGAATGCTGTTGCCTAGATGTATGATTCTTCTACTCCATGTGCCATTGACTAAGATTATTTAGTTGAATTCAATGGGTGGCCGGCTAGGCTGGAGAGCCAAAACAGCTTCATCCACATACCTGACCCTGGGGATGGCTTGAAGGATAGACTCAGCTGAGAACCTCTGCTTCTCCAAGTAGTCTCAGGGCCTCTCCACTTGTTTTTTTTCCACAGGGTTGTTTGATACGTAATGTGTAGTTTATGGGCTTTAAGACCTTAAGGTAGAAGTTGCTAGTCTTCTTGAATATTAGGTCCACAACCAGAGAAGTGTCACTTTCACCATATTCTATTGGTCATAGAAGTCACAGGTCAGCCAAACTTCATGGTAAAGGATATGAATGCCATGTCTCAATGGAAGGAATGTCATAAATACTTGGCCATTTTCTGCCCTCTGGCCATGAATTACTTATATTTCTCTTACAGGCAAAATATACTCACCTACACCCAAGGTCCCCAATGTCTCATCCCATTACAGCATCAGCTCAGTGTTCAGATTCTTATGATCTAAAGCAAGTCTAGGTACAGCTTAGGGTCTTCAGGTATGGTTATTTGCATACACTTAAAATGTACTGTCAAGCCGAAAACCTGTGAAATAAAGTAGTGAGCATCTTCTTCTCACACATCACAAATACAATAGTGAGACCGAGATAGAGTCATGGAAGCCACTCATATCCAAAAAGTGGGGAAAATGGGAGGGATATAGACATCACTGGTCCATACCAATTCGAAAATACATCTGGGTATATGCAACCAATTCATTTTAGGAACAGGCAGATTTCCAAGGAATTTCTCTCCAAGGCCCCTGGCTCTACATTTTGCAGGACCAGTAGCCAATCAGAATGTTCTTTCCTGAGGATAGATTGGATTCTTTAATTTATTGACCTATCCCACCTCACCAGACTCCTGCCGATAAATGCTCATGAAAAAAGGTTAATTCATTAGAAAGCAAATCTAAATATTGACAGTTTGCCCACAAACTACATTCCTAGATGAACATTAATATCACCATTCAGCATTTATGACACAGGAAGGCACCCATCTTTTAGTCACTTCAGTGATTAAAATCATTGCAGATGCATGGTATGAGTGTTCCACTCTCTGATCTGACAACACTAATTTTGTATAACCTCTGTTGGGGACTAAATCATTTACCCCCAAAAAATACATGTTCAAGTCTTAATTTGTGTTTCTGTGAGTGTGAACCCATTTGTAAATAGTATCTTTGATTATGTCAAGATGACTCAGGGTGTAGATTCATTTGTGAAGAGAATCTTCTAAGATCCTATGAGGCAGATTGCCATGTAAAGCCAGAGATGTAAGTCAAGGAACCCCAAGGATTGTGGTAAGCCATCACCAGAATGCTACCAACTCCAGGAGAAAGCATGGCCTGTGGAGACCTGAATTTGGACCTCTAGCTCCCAATACCATGAGACAATAAATTCCTATTTCTTAAGCCTACCTGTGTGTGATATTTATCATAGAGCTACCCTGGCAAACTAAGAAAACCTCCTTCTGCAAAACTCTTTTGTAATCAACAGTGAGGAAACCTCCACCAAAACCATATATTAATTGACGATAACTTCATTTAGATGTCACACTGAGAGAATGGAAATCCCAATCAACCTAAACTGAACTTTATCCTTGTGTTTTTAATTACTGCTAATATGACTAATGATGATGATGATGCTAATGAGGAAGAATGTGTCTTATATGGGTACACAGTTAGCGGTTTAAAATGTTTACATACACAGTGAATTAAATTAGATTTGAGCAACAACACTGTAAATTAGGGCAAGAATTGTCATCCTTCATTTTTTTTGTTGTGGACTCTGGAACCAGAGTGTCAAATATTTTGTTTAGGACCATACAGAGAATTAATTTAAGTACCAGGACTTATGATCATGCTTGTTTATTCTAACCTACTTTTTAAAACCATTATAATACCCTAATAATGAAATTACAAGTACAGTATAATGCTGTGGAATTGTATTTCAAGATGAGAACATCACTTGAAGACATAGAACTATATTCTGACCCGATTGGCTTATAATTAGATTTGTGACCTTAATCACTTACTTCATCCTTTGAGTTTCTGTTTCTTCAAAGTGAGGGGGTAGGACTAAGAAACCTCTAAATTCCCCTCTGGCTTAAAAATGTTGTATTTCTAAGTCAGAGATAGGGAAAAGTTATTTCAATGTGCTTAAGATGATAAACTGTTATGGTTTTTATAGCATTCATTTCTAGGTCATTAGAAATCATTGCATAGCTATTTTTTGAGCCTATTGTGCCCCACACTCTGCATTAGATGCTATAAAAGAAGTACCATAGAAACCTTGGATATAGTTATTATTGCCAAGGAACTAACCATCTTATAAGGGTAATGAGACTGGAGAGTGTGTAAAATAATGAACAAAATCATTTGGTATGTACTTAAAATTGTTTCGTGGAGATGGAAAGTTCTACTGTGTTTGGGAAAACAGATATCAATGAGGGCAGGGACGGTCAGAGAAGACTACACGGAAGAGCTTGACAATTCCCTGCGTCCAGAGGAAAGAAGGATTTGTAGAATGGAAGTGAAGAGAGACACATCCCAAGACTGACAAGAACCTTGTGGAAACATGGAAGCTGAAATGGCCCATTTTGAGTTATAGGAAAGAAACTGGTCTGACTAGACCAGGCGGTGTGTACCAGGGAACAGAAAATGAAGCTGGGCAGTTTGATGGTAATTGTGGTAAAGTGAACTGTTGACTTTATAACTCAAAGATCATGGTTAATTGGAGTTTTATTCAAAAGTGAAATATCACCATTTAAAAAATGTAGTCTGTACTTTGGCTTCTCTGTTGGAATCAGAAGTAGCATTGTCAGGGCTCCATAGTGGAGGTCGCCTGGCTTTCCAAGTGTGCTGGGCCTTACCATGATGCTGCCTCTTGTATAGCTAATCATTTATGATAATTTACACTGTTCTCTTATCTCAGATGTCTCCGGGGGAAAAATCTGTCTACCCGTCCCCTACCCTGCCCCTTGTGCTCAAAAGCTAAGAGTTTCATTATTGAGCCTTTATAGACTTTGACAAAGAAAGGTAGTTTTCTTTAATCACTACTAGCTCTTTTTCTCAATATGGGAGATGATTTGGAAGGGAGTATTTGGTATAGTAATTTAAGTAAGGGCTGCCTTTTTATTTGGCATGATATGCTTTGGATTGATTTGGTTTCATGCCTGTCCTTAAAATGCCCACAGATTCCACTATCCTATTCTCTGAAAATAGATGTATCCCAAATTACTCCACAAGGTTTCACTGGTGCTAAGTTTCTCAAAGAGTTACCTGTGGTGGGTACCATAACTAAAAGAGAAAGGGTTTGGGAAATTTTGACAGTGAAAAAGATGGGGACACAAATTGTAAAGTCTTTTTGAGTCAATCTTTCTACTCACCACACTGCTACCGAAATGCAAAATTCCTGAAACTTTTTGATGCCTAAGGAAATTTCTTGAAAGATTTTAGATTGATTAAGCTTTACTCTTTCCTGATTCTGAGGTCTAAGGCAGCTAATATAAACTTGGCGTCTTCAAACTAGCATATTTAGAGAACCAAACCCTTACTTTAAAATGAACTGGTGGTGGTAGAGGAACAAGAAAAGAAGACATCAGATACAGAAACTACTTTTCAGAATCCTTCTTTAGTTTTCTTTATTCTCTCTTTGATAGAATACATAAAGATATTTTCAGGTTTCTGGGCATAATTTAATGTGTTATGTCCTGAAGACTATTGTGGAAATCGTTCTCATGGTATTTCATTGATTTATTTTTTATATTTATGCAAGAAATATTTTAATTGCTAGCTTTGATCCAAACACTGTAAGGCACTAGAGAAAGAGTAGTAAATAATGGACCATGGCCCCTTCCTTTAAGGAGCTTACAATCCAGTGGTCTAGGTAATTGACAAATAAAGCATTAACTAGATAACTACTGGTTGTGGTATGCATTAAATCACTAGATGTTATACTACACAAGATTCATTAATATAGAATATTGAGAAGCCTGGTAGAGATGTAGCAAATTCCATCTCATGGGAAAATTGGCTCATGTCCCTTAATTCTATAATTAAGAAACTATTCTTTCCTGAAACTAGGAAAGAAATGTTTCATGTGAGAAGGTGGTGACTGAGAAAATAGGGTGTGAAGGGGTTGCCAAAAAGAGAGGTACAGAGAAGACCGCCAGATTTGCCTGCTTTATTGCTGGTGGCTCATAATGTCCCTGATTGTGATATATTACTGGTAAGTTTTGAAAAATAAATTTTAAAATGGCATATTTCATTTGCTGTTGAACTGACTGAGATTTCTAGATCCCGAGGGCTCCTCTCCTCTACCCTTGCCTCAAGAGGAAAGATAAAATGAGAATTTATCTCATGTCTTGCTTATGAAGCTCCATTTGAAGTAAAAGTTGTACTTCAACTCTCAGATCAAAATTGCTACCTCTGCTTCTGAGTGATTTAAATAGCCTGTCAAAATTGAGCTTTCTCAAGTCCATTTTGAGTTCATATTTTGCAGGCAAGTACCTCAGCATCCTTGTATCTTATCTCCACAGATTTTTTCAGTACTTTTCTTTTTGTACTAACTCCACAACTTCAATTTCAACCAATTATCTAACATTTCCTTCACACTCACAGTTATATTTCTGATAGGGTGTTTGTCTTAGTTTCTCAGCTTATTGCTTTCCTGTCACATTTTATTATAAGCTGCAAGGAGACATCAGACTGTATCTTCCACACTTAGCTCAACTAAATATCCAAGTTCATTGCTTTCAAGTCCTGTATTTCATCTGACACCATAACACCTCTTTGCCATGATCGTTGCTACTTTATAACAGAGATTTGCTTTCCTCCAATTTTCAATAACACATTCATCATTTCCTTTTAAGGCCTCATCAGAAGTACCTTTAATATTATTTCTACCAATAGTCTCTTCAAAGAAATCTCAGCTTTTTCTACCAAGGACCTCACAGTTTTTCTAGCCTCTAACATTACCCATTCTAAAGGCATTTTCACATGTCTTGGTATTTGTAATAGAAGCACCCCATTTCCCAAAACGAAAACTGCATTAGTTCCCCAGCTGCTAAAAAAAAGTACCATGCAATGGATTGGCTTAAACAAGAGGAAATTATTGGCTCACACTTTTGAGTCTATGGGAAGTCCAGCAACAAGGTGTCAGCAAGGCAATGCTTTGTGGAATTCTGGGATGACTACCGATGATCCTTAGGGCTCCTTGGGCTTTCCATCACATGGTGATAAACTTTCCTTTCTCTTCCAGCTTCTGTTGATTTCTGACTTCTTGCCTCTCCATGGTTTCTTTATCCATGTCTAATTTCCTTTGCTTATAGGGACTTCAACCATACTGAATTAAGATCCACCCTCACTCAATTTGGGTACACCTTAACTAATAACATCTTCAGAGCTCCAAAGTACAAATGGGCTCACACCCACAGGAATTTTGGCAAGTTTGGGGACATGCTTCAATCTCCAACAGTGTTGTAAGATTCTTTGTTCAAAATGTGTAGGTATATGTATTATTCTGTAAGGCAGGCAGGCTGCAAACTGGGAACTCAGATGAAGGTTTTCAATGAATTCCCCATGAGAAGCTGGCTGACTAAAGTAGAGATGGAAATATTCTTCCTTCTGACTGCTGCAATCATTAGTTCTCCCTTTACAGCCTTCAACTGACTGGATGAGACTTTGTCTCATTGAAAGCAATCTCCTTAGTTGATTGTAGATGTAATCAGCTATAGATACAATCAACTTAACAATGGTTTTAAATTCATGAAATATTCCCACAGTAAGAATCAGGCAAGTTCTTGTCTGACTAAACACCTGGATATCATAAGCCAGCTAAGTTGACACATAAACTTAACCATCACAGTATATTAAGCTCCTGATATATGCCAAGCATCGTGTTGATCATGGGGAGGACAGAGGCAACTAGACTCAGTTCTGAACTTCAAGGAACCTGCAAGCTTCTGGGGCAAACAGGCTCTCTTAAATGTACTTTTAATTTTTTGTCATATCTGTACATTTTTTATATTTGGTTATTATTAATTCTGTTTTTATGTCATCCCAACATTACTTATTCCAGGAACCCCAAGCTCAATAAAAGCATAGTGGCCTATACTGCTGCCAATTATACCTTTTATAGGCACATTAAAGCATACATTTCAGATACCAATAATTATTATTCTTTCCTGAAGTATTGATCCAGGTATTGAATGTGCTACTGACATTAACTGAGATCTTGATTTTCTTAGTCTCAGAGTTATACCCCAGTCACTCATCAGATTGACCACATGTATTTTACACTCAAGATTGTTTTTTACCAATGCAGTCAAGGGTTGCGCTTATGGATCTCTTTTACCTTTGAGATTAACTTCCTAAATCTCTGACAGTATGTTGTGATTTCCCAAGATATCCCTCAAAATAGTGAAAAGGCATTCATTTTTCATGTTATTTCCACCTTGTTTATAAGAATCTCTGTAATTTTTCTCCTGAGCCTTGATTCAATGACCCAAGATCACCTGAAAGAAAACCTTATAGACCTTTGACTAACTGTTCATACATAATAGTATGTATTGCTTTGTTTTATTATCACTCTCTATCTCTGACTAAAATATAGGGTATATTTAAAAAATTAAAAGTTGTATAAAAGCACATACTTACATAAAGATGTAAGGATCTTTGACTTTGGCCACACAGAAAGTTAGTGACATATTTGAACTAGAACTCAGATTTGATTTTTACATATAGACGTAAGGATCTTTGACTAGGTCACACAGAAAGTTAGTGACATATTTGAACAATTATGTATATCCTGTTTTCTTCATGCATAAACATGAAGCATGATCAATACTTAAATTTCTGTGCTATTTATTAAGTATTGCATATAAAAGACCTGGGAGGCAAAGATCTGGATTTTAGTTCTGTTTCTATTAATTAGCTGTATGATCATAGGAAAGTTGATTCATCTCTCTTGGAGAATAAGGAAGTTAAATCAGTTACTCTCTAGGGAGTTTCAGGTAGCTCTGTTGGAAATTTGCATTTAGAAAACAGAAACCATGAAGAAAATAATTATAATGAACTTTATTTATGAAACTCATATGATGACCTACTAAAATTTTAGTTTACATGTAGTAATTTATGTCATCTTTACAAAGAACCTATGTGGTAGGAATCATTATTAATCTCATTTCACTGAAGAGTAAACCAAAGCTATGAGAGAACTTGTCAAGAGTCACTCATCAAGCAAGAAAAATAAACTTGAATAAGGTCTGAGTGTGACAACACGGTTTCTCACTAGAAAGATACCTACTGGAATGAAGGAAAAGAGGATGTGCATAATCCAATGTTTTCAACTACACAGGCCCTTAACTGGTATTGAATGCTGACACCTGCCCAGTCAATTCTTAATGATTCTGATTTATCTCATTAACAGGAAGATGATGGGGGAGGTTTATAGGAGAAATCTCACATTTTCATCATGAAAAGTACAATCATTTGACTCTCTGCTAACTAAATTCCAGGACTAAAGAATATTCAAGGGCCATATGATTAGATTTTTAGTCCATAGGCCATCCCTACCTTAACTATGTCTCAGAGGTGGCTGTCTTTCTTTGCTCAGCATTCAAAAGAGAAAGATCTTTTACTTTCTTGTCTATACTTGAACAAATATTCCCATTTAATTATGGAAAAACTAAACACATTAAGTGATTTGGTAAAATCTTTAACAATTTCAGCACAAATTCAGATAGTTCCCCCAAACTTTATCATAATCATGAATTGCTTATATCTGATTTATTCCCTCATTTTCTAAGGTGGGGGTGCTTACACAGCACATGGGACTGGCATTATCTGCTCCTACAAAAAATACTTGATAAATGCCAAAATCTGCGTTTCAAACAACTTTAAAAATGTATGCAGTTCTAAAGATTAGAGTAGGAATGGAGGGTAATGATTATTTGTAAAAACTAATAAAGTTACAGGGAACAAAGAGATCACTACTAGACTTAATTTTCATCCACAAACAGTAAATATTATTGGCGATGCGCACAGACTCTGATATCTGATATCATATGTGCCAGGATCTGAATCTCAGACAATAAATAATTTCATTAAATGTAAATGATCTGAACTCTCCATTCAAAAGAAAGAGATTAAAAGACTGGATAAAAAGAACGACTTAGCTATATATTATCCATCAAAAACAAAATTTAAATATAAAGACATGGAATACACTTCTATTTCTTTAGGTGTTCTTTGGTTTCTTTAAGAAATTTTTTCTAGTTTTCCAAATACAGTCCTTTATGCCCATGGTTAAATTTATTCCTAAATATTTGATCATTTTAGTCTCTATTGTAAATGGGATTTTTTCCCCCAACTCCCTTCTCAGATTGCTCATTAGTAGTATATAGAAACACAACTGATTTTTGTGTATTCATCTTGTCTCACACCAATTTGCTGAACTCGTCTATTAGTTCTAGTAGCTTTGTTGTGGATTTTTTTGGGTTTTCTAGATATAAGATCATGTCCTTAGCAAATAGTGAAAGTTTATTTCTTCCTTTCCTATTTGGATGTCTTTTATTTCTTTCTTGCCTAATTGTTCTAGCTAGAACATCTAGCACAATATTGAATAACGGTGGTGATAGTGGACATCCTTGTCTTGTTCCCAATCTCAGCAGAAGTGCTCTTGGTCTTTTTCCACTGAGCACAATGCTAGCTGTGTTTTTTTCATATATGCACTTTATCATGTTGAGAAAGTTTACTTCTATTCATAACTTTCAAGGAGTTTTCATCAAAAAAGGATGTTGGATATTGTCAAATGCCTTTTGCGCATCAATAGAGATGATCATGTGATTTTTTCCTCCTCAATTTAGAAATGTGATGTATTACTTTGATTTTCTTGTATTGAATCACCCTTGCATACCTGCGATAAAACCCACTTGATCATGATGTATAATTCTTTTCATGTGCTGTTGGATTTGAATAACAAGTATTTTTTTGAGGACTTTTGTATCTATATTCATTATAGAAATTGGTCTATAATTTTCTTTTTGATATTTATTTGGGGTTAAAGCCATGAAATATCCAAATCGAGGCATCAGGAGAGATGCTTTCTCACCAAAGTCAGCTACTGTTGATTCTGGTGTGTTGCCACATGGTGAAGCAAGATGGCCACCAATATCTGTGGAGGTCTCTGCCTTCTCTTCCAGAATCTGCCATCTTTTGGAGCCCAGCTTTGAGCAACACCAAAAATGAGGCTTGTCTCTTTCTGGGCTTCCTTTATCAGTCTTGTGCTTCTGTAGGCTTCCCATGTTCAGCTGTAAGCTATCAGGCACATAGCAGGGCTGGTGTCCTCTTGAGCTGCTCTGTGGGCCCAGCCTCTTGGAGGCTTTGTGCTCGAATGATCCTGTAGTCCTCCCTTTCCTGGAATAAGGCTTGTCTCTTAGGCCTTCTGTCCTTCAGCTCAGCTGTGGGCAAACCGGAGTCTTTTTTCTCAAATGGCAGAATCAAACACGGCAGTTCCTTTTTTCCTGTATCTGTCCCTGTGAATCTGTCTCTCCCTTTATATCGGACCCAGCAAGAGGTCAGAGATTAAGAGGAATTTAATACTTGTCTTAGTCTGGTACTCCCAGAAGAATAACCTGAGACAAGACCTCCAGTTCAAGGAGTTGATTTGGGAGGTAAACCCAGAAAAATAAGTAGGGGAGAGGGGAAATGAGACAGAGAACGGAAGGCAGCTACATAGCAATGGTTATCAAGGAAGTTACCCCATCCTTTGTTATACAGTTATATGTGAGGATTAATCACATGCAATCACTCATCCCATGTAATTATATATACACTCACACATATATATTTATACATCACTTAAAAAGAAACAACACATGTAATCACCCTTAATCCTCACATTCATGTGATTATATGCAAGGATTAAATGGGATAATGTTTTAAAAGTGTCTAGCACAGTATCAGCAGTTAAGTTAAAAATACCTGTTTGTTTTTAGGATACATATGATTCTCATTTAATACCATAGAAAACTTGCAAGGAGAGTTGACATTGCTTGTACAGGTTCACATTTATAATTAGTAACAGTGAAAATCATCCGAAACAGGAATACTGTGTGATTTTCAATTAATAAGGTTTCAGCTTATAAAAATTTAAGCTAATATTCAAGATAATTTCTTAGACTTGGATGAGGACTTGCATTGAGTCTAGTCAAAGACTGCACTGGATGCAGGCACATGGTCTTTAAAAGCACTGTCTCCAAGATAAGCTACTCAATTCTATGCAGCTCCAATTGCCTAAAAAAAAAAAAAAAAAAAAAAAAAAAAAATCTCCCTTATATTGGGCTGAAATTTGCCCACAACTGACTTCTGCCACTAGTTTGAAGGCCTAGGGACAATATTGTAATCCCACGTGCCGCATTTCAAGGCTGGCTGTGCTGTTGCCCCACCATTGAACACATCTTTGTCCCATGTGACAATTCTATAACTCTCTCATAATCAAATGTCTAACCCACAAATGTTTGATGTTTTACCAGAATATTGAGAGTTGTTAAGAAAAGGGATGTTCCTTCCATACTTCACACAGCCCTCCCCTATTCTGGAATCTTATAAATAAATACAGGAAGAAGGATAGGAAAGAGTAACTATGCCATGTTTCTTATATGGAAACTTTCTAAGAAATTAATAATCCAATGTACTACTCAGATGTGCAAGGGCAAATTGCTGCTGAGAATGCCAAACCATAGAGTTTAATAGATGTTGTTTCCTATTCTTTCTTTTCAAAGGTCTATCTCTACTATGAAACATTATTATTACCAATATGCCATGACTTCAACCTTAAGACCTCAAATTTGCTTCCCATGTTCTGTACCTCAATAAAATAGATATATCTACACCCTGAGAACATGAGGGTTAATTAAAATACTTAAAGTACTTCAAGGCATTTTTCTAAAAGATGTGATTTGAGTACATTATTATTACTATAAATACAATTGAAAAATTGTAATTATCCCCTTAGACATTTCTAGTGGAGATAGTTGCTTCCAATTCTACAGTGCTTATGATAAGGTGATAACATAAGCAATCTAGTATCAAAATTTATTTTTATCTTCATTCTGGAACAAAGATTTAACCTCTTGAGGAACAATCAGAAGTTAAAATGAATATACAGTTTTTTCCCACATGTCAAGTCGATGGAATTTGATTCAGGACAGTAGTTTTTTTTTCTTTTTTTTTTTCATCCCTTCAGTTTCCTGCAGGCAGTGATAAATCAAGATAGAGACAAGGTCTCTTTGGTACCAAATATATTTTATTATCTAATATTAAAGCCTGGAAGATGATTTGTACCAATGCTCAGTAAGTTATTCTAACTGCAAAGTCTCATAGGAGGGAAAAATTAAAACGTGAAATCCAGAAATTTAGCAAAACTAAATATACAGATAAAGGTAATAAAACCCACATTTCATGATTTGTCAAAAATTAGGTAATTTTATCAGGGCTATTATGGGTAAGTTGAATAATCTTTGCAAACCTCATTTTCCTCAAACTTCCTTATTGGTTATGAAAATGAATGAAAGGCCTGCTTACCATGTGGGCCCAAAAGTTATTCCTGGAAAACAGTTTATAACAGGGGTTAGAATGGTAGACACTCTAGTCCAGGGGTTCTTACAGGGATATTTCAGGGGGTTCGTGAGCTTGAATTGAAAATTCAAAAAAACATTATTCTTGTGGGGATGTGTTGGTGCAGGTGTGATATATTTATTAATAATACACAGTATAGTGTGGACTTAGTATGATTTTTATTTTTATGTAGTATATTCTGAGTGCAGTGGATAACTGCCTGCAAAAAGGCTGGTAAGGTTGCAGAGATGGTTTTACAATGCCATGGGAACACTCGAATTTCTAAATGTTTGCCAAAAATGACTGTTTGAACAAATGTTGAACCGTGTTAGGTTATCAGGTATTGAAATTATGGGAAAGCTATAAAACGTAATTTTGAATATTCCTAAAATGTACTTTAAAGACATGCTGATGTTGAGTGTCATAAAACTATCTGCTGCTACATTCTGGGAGGGGGTCCATGGTTTTCACTGGATTGGCAAAGGGGTCTGTGGAATCCTGCGCTAGTCCAACTACCCAGATTCAAATATGATAATTCAAAGTTGTGTGATCCTGGGGGGATTATTTAATATAGATTTGTCTCATTTTTCTTTTGTATAAATGGAATAATGATATTGTATATCTCATAGAATAAAGAAATTAAATAAGGCTATATGTACATACAGTAACTACAACAATGCTTGACACACAGTAATCATTTGCACACAATGTCATCTGTCATTATTATTGCTGGCACCACAGCATGACAAAAACATCTTTCAGGATAAACAAGCTGTGGTACATCCATGCACTGGAACAGTGCTCAAAAATAAAAAGTATGTTGCGAATCTTCTCGCTGTCCTGCTTTTGTAAAAATCAGGGTAGGCTAAACATTTGCTGTATCAGAAACCATGCATGTGTCCTCAGACCTAGCTTTTCTCCCTAGGTCTGGTTTTTAGAATGCTGGTGATAAACTAAGCCTGATTTATTATATGACCATTTTGTATGGGAAAAGACTGTAATTCTAGGTATCTTTGGTCAACCTTAATAGATATAGCAGGGGGGTGGATGTGGCTCAAATGGTTGGGCATCTGTCTCCCATATGGAAGGACCTGGGTTCGATCCCTGGGACCTCCCAGTAAAAATTTAAAAAAGCGCACCATCAGGCCCCGAGCGGGTGCTCAGTCAGGCCCTGCTGAGCCACGCAGCAAGATGATGACTTAACAGGAGAGTGACACAAGGGAGAGCCAAGATGAGACGTGCTGAAAATCCAGGAACTAAGGTGGCACAGGTGGTAGGACAGCTCTCTCCCACATCAGAGGTTCCCAGGATCGAATCCCGGTGAAGACAGGAGGAGAAGGATGAGAAGAGAGGGCAGGAAACGGATACAGAGAATTGCCCAGCGAATGGACACAAAAACAGCAAAAACGGGGGGGGAGGGGGTTAAAAATGGATAAAAGTAAATAAATAAATACATACATCTTAAAAAAAAATAAAAAGAACGAATTATTGATATATGCAATAACATGGATGAACCTTAAATGCATTATGCTAGATGAAAAAATCCAGACTCAAGAAGCTGAATAATATATGATTACATTTATATGACAATGTGGAAAGCAAAATTATAGAATCAGAAAACAGACCAGTGGTTGCCAGTGGCAGGGGATGGAGAGAGAGTTTGACTCTAAAGGAGAAGCATAAAGGAATTTTTTGGAGAGAGTGATAGTAGAAGTATTCTGCATTTTGGTTGTGGTGGTGATTAACAGACCAAATCAAAACTCACAGTACTGTACACCAAAAAGAGTGGAGATGCTTTATGTATATAAAATTTAAAAGTCAGGTATAAGAGTAAAACATGTATTTCCCTTGCCAAAGTATTACAGTACAAAGGCAAAAGTCTTTACAAGACAAGGTTTTGAATTTAAGTTTTAAAATTACCACATAATAAAATATAAATTTATTACCGGAGAGGAAAACTCTTGCTTCTAGAAAATGGTTGCAGCACTTTCCTAAATCACTTCCAATAGAGCTGTTACACATCTGCCCTCCAAATACCAGACAGTATCTCCTTAATGCTGCCTGTGTGGTTTCTCCAATATCCTCCATAGGGATTGACGTATTCAAACAAAACTTCCAGAATGGGAGAACTCTTGGGTTATGACATCTCATGCACTGGGTGAATTAGTCATTTTTAATATAGAAGTTCCTAAATTATTCACATTTCCCAAAGTGATATTTGATGGCAAAAGTAATATCTGTGTGAAGTATTAAGTGATTTTTATGAAAAAGTCGAATAAGCTGACAGAACTTAATAATTACACTGTCAAAAGCTACAAGATTCCATTTTCTCAGAGCCATCAATATCACCTGATTTCAGTTGCACAAGCTGTCATCAAGAAGGTAAGATTTAGCTCTCCTCTAATTGCACCACGGAAGCCAGTTTTATGCAAAATACATGTACCATTGCGGAGCCTACTTTTCAGAAGGCCGTGGGACCCATGGCATCATTTATGCAGGCATTCATACACACAATTAAGAGAACGGCTTCAGTGCCAATGGAACAAGAACATTCAGGCTTTATGGAGCTCTGGGGTGCTGCGCAGATGTTTTAAAATATAAAACAACTGGTGATTTATTTATTAGCAGGAAGATGAAAAGCATTCTCTTTGAAAATACTTTGTTCAAGACTGTAAGCTCAAAGGAACTGCCCACCAGAGAATGTGATTTGACCTTTTTTTGCGCAATTTTCTGCGGTTTGCTTTGCATACGTTAAGTATAGAGTATGCAATATTAACCCCTTACGGTTCTATCAAGGTCTGTGTGTGGCCTATTCTTATAACCTTGGAAATGTCACACAAAAAACATCAGAGAAGTACAATGATCAAGTGCTTAGAACCAGAGAGTATAGTCGTTAAGTTTGTGGCTCCTTTGATCTGCTACTTGTGTCCATGAAGGATGATCTGACTGGTTTGCATTGACCCTAACACCCCAAAATGTCCATTTCTCTTCAATATCATTCACTGAATGGAATTCAGAAGACATCTTGTTTTGGGCTAAATACCTAGGGCGATGCACAGAAGTGTGTTATATGTCTTGGTCCTGAGGGTGCTTCCTTGGAGAATTAATATCGTGTTTATGAGAAATTAGAGGACAAAACAAAACTCTAAACCATCAAGTGCTAAATTGGAAATAATTAGATGAGTCAGTGGGTGGCACAGTAGAGCTTGGTTACTCAGAATGCAATTTTCATCATCAACTTTCCTAGGGCTGACTCTCAGCTTTACTGCTAACTAGTTGAGTGACTGTGAGTCAGTTAGTTATGCTAGTGTTTCTTCATCTGTAAAATGAAGATTATGTTACCTGCCTCATCAACTGTTACATAAATGAAATGCAATTATCCATGTAAAGCGATCAGTGCAGTGTCTGATACTGCTTTCATTAAGGCTGTGACTGGCTTTCAAACTGCAAATCCTATTACTTATGGGGGCTGCATCACTTGATGCTTGGAGTCACACCTGGTAGTGCTGCACACTCCCTCCTTCCTGAACCTTATCCACCATGGGCTATTCTAAATCATACTCGTCTACAAGCCCTCCCATCACACCAACCGTGGCATCTAAAAGTGCCTTTTTCTCATGCTCCTCTTTCTCCCTCTTAAATGCTGGTGTTCCCCAGAGTTCATGCTGGATTCTTTCCTTTCCATCTACGTAGTCTCCTTGGATGATCTAATTTAAAATGATTATATAAATCAAGAGCTAGAGATATGGCCTTCAGAATCAGTATTTACTCATATGCTGCTGAATCTGAGATCCATATCTTCAGCCCAGAAGTCTCTCCTTAGAGACCAGTAGACTCAGTTTTCTGTTGGGCACCTGAACCTAGAATTCCTGGAGTTACCTCCAACTGAATGTGTCCAAATAATCTATCCCACTCTCACTGTGCTGTTTTCTATCTTACTTTCTTCATTGTGTGCTATTTCTCCACCCAGTGATACAATCCATTAGAGTGAGACTCATACACCATTGCTTTGATCATCACCCTCTATATTAAATCAGTCACAGAGCACAGTCAATATAATCTCCAGATAGATCCTAATCCATCTCCCTCCTTTTCAATCTACTCTATCAGTTGCCACTATGCCATGAAACTCCTAGTCTTAGCTACTCCTCCCGCGATTCCTTTCCAGTTGCCACCCAAGTAATTTAGTGGCAAAACTCATCATTTCTACCTGGACTAATACGACAAACTTCTAACTCAACTTCTGTTTCCTAACATTGCCTCTCTCTCTGTGTGTACTTCTGCGGAAGGACAGCTGATTCAAAGATCCCTCTAATGTTCCTACCTAAAATACTTCAAAGACGTCCTGCAGTCCTTAGGATGAAGAAAAAAAAATCCTTCATACGGTGGACTTGCAAAATCATAAGCTCCCTGAAAGAGCAACTATGTCTTCCTTTCCTTTGTAATAATAAAGCATGACACAGACTGGTTACAAAATTGAAAATTTGTTGATTGTATTGGAGAATGAATGGCAATCCCTTCAATTCATCCCCTGCCTCCCACAATTCCACATGGCATCATTTTCATTTACTCCAGCTATAGGAAAACACTTGAAAGTGTCCTAAACTCCTCCCTGTTTTATTTATCCATGCCTTTGTATATTCTATTTCCTCATTCATTCAAAACACTTTTTGTTGAGTATCATACTGCCTGCCAAAAATGTCATGGGGACTAATGAGTGAGCAAGATAAACACAGCTTTTGTCCTTAGGAAGCTTATAGTTTTGTGGGAGAAAATTAAAGTGGTACTTAAAACACAAGTGGAAATAGTCTTGTAAGTTTCTTGCAGATTTGGTTATTAATGAGGAAGTAATGATGATACTCTAATTATTCATAAATGGAGAAGTAATTAATGTACCTTTATTCCATGAAGTGCTATGTATCCAATAAATATGATTTAGATCTTTCATAATTGACATTGGAAGATGCCTGTGGAATATTATTTGGTAAAAATCTTAGGTTACTAAACCATACTTCCCCTGTCCCTGCTCTACTTGATTTACTCCTACTCATTTTTTAAAATTTTCAGCTAAAGCACCTCCTCTTCTTAAAACCCATCCCTGATCAACCCAGTCCTCCTCTGTGCCTCATATCACACTTACATCAGAGAATTTATCATAACATTTTAAAAATTCTTGAATAATTTTAGATTTATAGAAAAGTTGGAAAAATAATAGACTCCTCCACCAGTTATCAGCTTACATTACCATGGTACAGCTGTCAAAACAATGCTCCACACTGTGTGATGAACTTCGTTGTTGAAAAACAAAACAAAACAAATCAAAATAAGGAGTCCTCTGGATTATTTGTGTAGCCAGACTTTCCACCTGGTGCAAAGCCTGCTCTTCTCAGGTCATTCCCCCATTGAGAATTAAAATGCCATTTAGATCAGGTTAGTGTGGGGCATTACTATTATTATTATTATTATTATTATTATTATTATTATTAGTCTCAGTTAAATATGTTCCTAAGACAGTTTTGTGAATAACCACAGCTGCCAGGGTCCAGGTGTCTGCTCCTCCTCATCTCCTATAAAGAAGGCCAAGGCCTGCTTAGTGAGTGGACCTTATCTTAACAGATAATCACAGAGGGCATCTCAATCATTCTTGCCTCAGTCCAGTGCCTGGGCACTTAATTCTTTTGTCCACCTCTCTAAATACAAGAATTGAGCCACAGCTCTTTCAGACTTTTCTTAAAAATAGCAAAAGCACCTAAATTAAAGTCATTTGAGGATATTTGAAGGGTTAGCAGATACTCAAGTCATTGTGATTTTAAGCCAAGCTTTTGTGCTGTTTATATTGTATCTAGATTTAATCACTCTTTTGTTTTATTTTGCATAAACATTTGAAGCAAATTCTTCTTCTTTTTACCTTAATTTGGTTTGTCATCATTGCCTTAGATTCAGTTGGGACTCTGAGCCAGTATTTCCCCATTGCCACCAGAAATCATCTACATAATTTTAGCAAAAATGACCTAGCACCTGCTGGGTAAGCAGCCTTGTACTAGAAGTATCTTGCCCCTGGGCACAGAGCTAAATGCTAGCAGTCACTAGGTTTTTGTAAGATTCACTGTTTCAACATTTTTGTGGGAATTTAAAAATCTGCTCTACCTGCCTCATGGTGTGCTGTTGTAAGACACAAATGAATGAGCAAATACATAATAACATTAATACTAACAATAGCTAACATTTATATAGCTCTTACTATCTACCAGGCATTCTTTCAAGTACATTCTACCTCTTAATTGATTTAATAAGAAAAAAATATTCGTGACCTATCAGATATAAAATTCAAAGTGTGGTAGTTACTACTAGTATGGGGATACACTAAGCAGAAGTCAACTCTACATGATGGAATGAGTCTCTGAGGTGAATTTTGTGGTGCAGTGTTTAGATGCTAGAGGTCAGAGAAAATGGAGGTCAAAGAGGCCCAGAGAGACTGGCTAGACCTCAATGCTCAATGCTTTATTTGGGATATACATCTGGAAGAGCTTAGGTCTGCCTCCTGATCTAAGCCTTCATTACCCTCTTGTCATTCTGGTCATCAGGATCACTGATACCGCCATCACCACTCTGACTCTTTCATGACTACCTACCTCATGCCACGCACTTCACAAACATTCGTTTAATCTTTACAACAAGCCTGGGAAGTAGGTTTTAAGGATGAGACAAGTGAATATCAGACAAAATACATGATTTACACACATTTATGAAGTGAGTGAGTGGCAAAACAAGGATGTGAATCCACATCTGGCTGACTTCAAGGTTTTTTCCAATACCCAGTACCTTACTTTCAAGCCATGGAAAGGTGGTAACTCTCACCATCTAATTGTAGCTGCAACAGTGAATTCATAGTTCATTCTAACTTTGCTCAAGGAAGCTAAAAAATGCCAGGAATAGCCAGGACTAGTTTCTTTTTCTAAAAAAGAATGAGATTTGTCTTAATGAGGGGTAATTAACACTCAATGAGAGATTACATAGCCTCTGCATTTCCATCACCATTGTGATAGCCTGGCAATTTCTAAATGCCCCTTTTGCCTTTATTTATTGGCTTTTCCAAAATAACCAAGGATTCTGAATAGGGTCTAATCCTATTACTTTTATTTCTGTCAATTCCTAGATAGTTTATGAGCTCCTTGAGGAGCATTATATCTTATTTTATATCATACTTAATTTTGCAATATCTGCCAAAAGGCTGAATGTATGTCAGATACTCATCAATCCCTTTAATTACATGTATGTTGAGTGTAGCATGCATTGCTGGAAAAAAAAAAAAAAGGATTTTAGAGTAAGGTGATCAGAGATTGTTTCTGTCTTTACCATTTACTGTGTGTCCTTATACAAAAAATTAATTTAGCAATTTCATTTTACTTAATTTTAAAAATTGGGAACATATTCCAAATAGAATTTTATGAGAGTAGAATACATACAATGATTCTAACACAGTGCCTTACCTGCAGCAGGTATTCAGATAAATATGACTCAACTATGCCTTTGGGCCTAGTGCAAGGAATAAAAAAAAGTGTTTGTTGCTTTCTGGCCCAGAGAAGACATTGAAAATAAATCATGGTATTTTTTTTTTTTTTCTCCAGTGACCCCAAACATCAGAAATCTTCTCAACACAGAGCTTCATACAACATCTACCAAATAATTGGATTTGGGATATAAGCTATCTTCTTTATATTATCTCTTGTCTAATTGAAGAAACCAGCAAGGAAATAGATGATTTCACTACTATAAATAAAAGGAAGTAAGACTAGAAGAGAACAATTAATATGTAGAAGGAAAAGAGGAAATCAATAAGGAATAGCTTTCCAAGGAGTTGACATTTAAGATCCCAGATCAAGGAAAGTTCAATGAAATTATGATCCTGTATGAATTATGGAATCCAATATGAATAGGAAAAAGGGAAAGAGTTCAGGAATGGCTTTCTAAGGAGTTTACATATGAGATTCAAGATCAAGGCAAGTTCAAAGTAATAAAAGTGATCCTATATGAATATAGGAGCAAAGGACATAAAGGTAAATATAGAAAGGAAGCTATAGAATCAATCACAGGCCAGACAACCAAGGGACTTAAAAACATGCCAATACATAGTTGGTAAGAGGAGAGTGGATTATAACTGTGCTTTAGTAAAATTTATCTGGCTGTAATGTGGAGAATGGATTAGTATGGGGCAAGACTTGAGCCAACAAAGCCTGTTCACAGATTGCAGCAGGCTTACACGTGAGCAAGGAGTGATGGCTCCAACTAAGATAACAGAAGTAGCAGGAATGGAGGGAAATTAGATAGATTTGAGAAATACTAAGAGGCAAGAAAATAATAGATCTGGAGACTTGACTAAGCATGAGGGAGAGGTAGAAGCCAGAGGGAGAGATGGTCAGGTTTAATGGCTTTAACTCTAAGAAAGATGTTAGTGATAGATGAACAAAAGGGAAAGTTGTTACAAAGACAAGAGGGTCTGTTGTGATCACTATGAAGTGGAGATGCCTATTTGATAGCCAGTTGAAGATGTCTAGCAGTAAGATTGTGTCACTGGTCAGGAATTAAGGAAAAATATTGATACCAAATCTATAATTTTAGGTTCCATTAACACATAGAATATAGTTAAAACAAAGAAATGGATAACATTGTTCAGGATGAGGGTATAGAGGAAGAAGGAAAGGGGCTGAAGACTGAGTCTTTAAAATACCAATATTAAAAAGAGAAGAATTGGAAAAGCCTCACCTGAAGGAATTTAAGAAGAAAGACCAAAAATGGAATCATAGAAGCCAACTATACAATGACCTTACTGAGGGAGGAGAAGAAAGACAAGAGATGAGTTTTAAAATCCATGAAGGATATTAAAAAGGTTAGCTACGGAAGTGAGCAGTGAAAATTAAATAATATTCTGACAGAAGGGAATCTAGACAATTGAAAGAGTTTGAGCCAAAATGAAGGGGAAGGAGAAAAACAGAATCTTCACAGTTTATGAAATAACTAGCACAGATAGTGTCCTGTTAAGTGACTGATTTGCTGACAAATTAATTGATTGAAAACTCAAGCTGGAAACTTCTCAATGTAAATATTATGTTCACAATCCATCATCATATGCAAAAATATCTCTTGGTATAAAATTTGACTCAATTCACTACCATAAAAAGTTCCAAAATCACAGGCCACTGAAAAATGATGGTGTTTTTATCAATATTTACCAAAACTTCTAACAGATCCCCCACTGAACAGCAGTGACTTTGTACTAAGAACTGATACATCATTCATGGGTCTGGAACTTGCCGTCCCTATTCTGAGGTTTATATTTAGAAAAAAATGCCAGTTATATTAGTGATTTTAAAATAGTAATTTAGAAGGTTTTCATTTCAATCCTGCCTTTCTTCCTCAAAACCTCCCAAGAGTAACTTTTCACTAAATTATTTCAATAATAGAGAGCGCATCCTCCTTAATAATCTCTCTCAAATCATGATTATATGATCAATTGCCTCTATTAATAACAGGGTTTTTCTTCTTGGTGTTAGGGTATCTGTTTTCCTTGTATGATTGTCCCAGAGTATGAGGATATGCATGAAAACAAGGATGATTTGGGTGTTCTAAAGCAAAGTTGTTAACTACTGGGCCAGATCTGATCCACAGAGGAATTTAGTTTGGTCTGCACAATCCTAGCTGGTACAATATTTCCTTTTTTCCCCAATTAGTTATTAGCTTTTAGGTTCAGGATGCAAAAATCAGAATTTCTGGATTCTTGTTTAAAAACTGTGGCTCTAGCAACACTGCACTGCCTCGTCCCTCCTGTGAGGATCAGCTGGAGCTGAGTCAGCCTCCCCTTTGATATCTACTCTCCAGCTTGTCACTTTATCCACATCTCCCTATCTCCCCTAAGAAAATGTGGCTCAGTGACAGTTTTTTTTTTTTAAATTGGAATTGTGTTTAAATTTTACACTAATATTAAGAGAAAGTAAAAATATACATTGAACACATTTAGCTAGTCTAAGACAGTAGAATGCATCAATTTTTTAAAATGGTGGCGAGAGAGAGGGATAAGGAGGAAGGAGCGGGGTGGCGGGGAGAGAAGGGAGAAAGGACAAAATCTCTGTGAGTGAAGTCTATTATATGTTTACTATGCAAACATATAGATATGTAGGAAATGTAGATATGTAGGAATGTAGATATATAGGAAAAATTGATACCAGTCTTGCTTCAGTAAATTATATTCCAGTATCAGTCAGGATTCAGTGAGGAGATGGAAATTGTACCAGTTAGTTTCATAGAGAGAATTTAATACAAGAATTTAACTGGATATTGAAGAATAGAAAAGATATAACAAAAGGAACATTCAGGTACCTTGGAGGTAGCAACTCCAAGAAGCAGCTGCCACATTTGGGGCTGGGGTTGTGCCTATTAAAACTTAAAAGTCTGAGGAAGGGCCCCTGTAAAGTGGAAATCAACCTCTGAGAAGGGGCCCTATGAGCCTGTAACCCAGACTTCTGCAGAAAGGGGCCTGCTGCTGCCAGTGTCTCTATGGAGGCAGGAGGCGGCTTGCTCGACAGGGTGGAGAAGCAGCAGCCTGGAATCAGCTGCTGGTTCTGGAATGTACTGCTGTTAGTAGGATGAAAAACCTTGCTCTGATGTCATAGATAGATGCAGAAAGTCCAAATAGGAACAGAAGGAAACGCAAGCACTGAAAGAAAACAGGAATAGGAAGCAGAGGGGAGCAAGTTCTTTTATCCTCTACCAGCCTTCCAATCTCCTCTAGCGCCCTCTACAGGCCAAGCAGAAATTCAGTTTTCAGAATTCCAACCCCAACATGACAAAATAATATAAAGGGAGTTTTGACACTGAAAGTCAATAGCTCAATAGTTGGTGCAGTTACCGAATTGGTCCTTTAAAGTCTAGAATTTGTGACCTTTGCCTTAAAGAATAAAATTGAAATGCTATTTAAGAAACCCTTATATTTGTATAGTAAGTTATAGTCTATTATGTTCTTTCACATTTTTTTTTTTTTTTTTGGTGGCCAATTTAGTGCATTTACCCTCCAAAATAATGAAAGGCAGAAATGGCAGATATGATCGCCTCTATTTTCCATATGAGAAAATTAGAGGGTATTGATATGACAAAGTCACTTGAATGATAAGTCAGAATTAAAACCAAGAAACTTTATTTACTAACCCATTGTCCAATCACTGCAGCAGGGACTTCTATAAATCCATAGGTAACTGGACTCCTTAAAACAGTGAAATCCATGAATTCTACTGCCTTGGGGAAAAGAAATCTGAATGTTTGGCTTGGCTCAATTTTCCAGGTCAGAGTTGAACCCCATTTTTTTTTTTGCTGACTGCTTTTATTAAGTTCTGATAAGGGAAAAAATGTGTCTCCAGTTGATGGTATGGGGATTTCCAAGGACAATTGAATTTAATGTTCCCTGGAACACCAATTTTATGTCTTGTAAAAACCTTTAAGGAATACAACTCAGTTTATTACCTGAAAAGAACCATGTCTTGGTTTGCTAAATTCCCTGCAATGCCAGTGAAAAGCGTGGTTCTGAGCTGTGTAGTGGTATTTCTCTAGTATCTGAAAGAGTAAATTTGTGTGAATTAGGAATTAAAAAAGACATCTCTAGTTAAAGAAACTTTATTGCCATCTACCGGGAAATTAGAACAAACAGCTACACAAACCTATGAAAACTACATGGTGACAGGCACCCTCTGGAGTTGTGCAGTGTACAACTTGAGCAACTGTAACTGGTGTACTGTTTCTCTCAAACACTATTCCAAAGGCTATTAATATAAATTTTATAAGGAAAAATAGGTTATTGACAGGATTTAAATGATATTTGCTTTTTTTTCTATTTTTGTACTTACCATTCCTTTAATATATTAATGGTTTTATAGATTTCCAAACAGGAGGAGAACTGCAATCCCAGTTTTCTCTACCCAAAAGATGGGAAAAATAAAACCTTTTCTTCAGGGACTGTCTACAGGGAATAATGTTCTATGAAACAAGCTTGGAATAACACTTAACTAAAGAAATAACACCCTTTGTCTACTCCTACATTTACTATTCTTTACCTCAGCTTTGCTAAGAAAGAGGAGCCCCACTCCTTCCCAGGTGATGCTGTGTATGTACTGGGGTAAGGGCGAGACGCTTATTTCTCACGCTTCCTGTTTCTATGAGGTATTGCTTTACCTCCTCCCAAACCACACACACAAGCACCCACAAATACACAGTCCAAATGTGACAGTTCTGAAATGAATACTTTTACTCCATGTTGCCAATTCCCTCATTTGCTGTTCCTAATTTCCTAATCTGATAAGGAATACTGGAAAGAATCTGTTATCAATTGGATTATCACAAACAGGACAGGGTGGATACTACATTCAAGTACTGGGCGTGGGAGCTGGCTCTAGCTCTTTCTCTGTCCCTCCCTCACTCTAAGAGCTACAGGCACCCAGGGATGTTGAGCCCCTCGACCATATTACTGAGCCTTCCAGGACCAGATTTTTCTCCCTCTCTCTTCTTCCCTCTCTCTCTCTATTTTGTTCTCCCTACAGTGGGCTAAGTGTCCTATTCTCCCATTTCTTCACCTATGACTTGACCTGTACATTTAAATCAAAGTCTGAGGTAGGGAGCCATAAGCAATTCTCCAGTGCAACTTTACCAGTCATAAAATGGGTGCATAGTCAACTTAATCCTCATTTGGGCCCTTGTTTTTAATTGTCTGTTACCAATTTGCTAGCATCAAGAAATAGGATGACGGTAGGATTAACACACCTAAAATATAGCAGATCCTTTGGGCCTTTGAACCTCACTAGCATTATGTAATATTTTTACTACCATTGAAATGGCATGGGTTTCCATTAAACTTGGTAGCTCCCTTATTATAAGAAGGGAGACAAAACTGAAAAGCTAAGTCCTTGCCCAGCATACTGGAGACAAATTTCAAACTTTAGATGTTGTATTAGGTTAGACTGAAAGTTGTGTCCAATCCTAAGACTCTAGTTTTATGCATGAACTCCACTAAAGTTTTAATTCTAAAATTCCAGGTAAATATATTTGTGAGAACCAGGTTGGCATAGAGTTGAAATCACGAGTTTGGAATCAAATAGATGTGTCTGACTCCCAGTTGTGCCACATATTTTCTTTAAAATCTTGGAAATTTTAATTAACTTCTGAGTCTCAGTACCCTTGCCCATGAAATGGGAATAACAACAACATTACTAAAAAGAAGTATTTTGAGAACTAATTGTAATAAGTTACACAGTTGTGTAAAAACTCAATTCCTGCTATGTGGCAAACATTCAATGAAGACTCTCTATTATCATTATCATTATTATTGAAAGTATTTGAAAGCAGAGGGGAGAGCAAACAATTTCTCCAGCAGAAAAGTTAACAAGCAAAACATTAGCCAGAGGTTTAGGGAGAACAAAAAGCAATTTGGGAGAAGATTGTCACCTCTGCTCAATCTGTTTGTAATATCCACCCATGTTTATAACCTGAACCACTACCCAGATTCCCCTTTCTGCAAACCCTTTAAGTCTAGGCTTTCCCATCTTACATGATTTGGCCAAAGATGTATTAGAAAAATGTGTCCCAGACAGAGATATGCAAACTGTTGTCAAAGGCCCCTGCCATCTCTTGCTGCTATTGGGAACACTGCAAGGTATGCTAAGAAAAGTCAGAATAGTATTTACGTCTTTGGGCAGGAATGTATTGATTGGGAAGTAGCAGGTGGAAGCCTTCTGAGAATATGTCTTTATCTGCGGGTTGGTTACTCACACGTGTGCATATGTAAAAATTTATCAGACTGAAAAATGAAGGCTCTCTCTCTATATATATATTTATATATACACACACACATACACACATTCACACGCAAAAGCATATAACTGAGGGAAAATGGTGCCTGAGTGAAAAAAGAAAAAACTGGGAGAATAAAGGATACAGAAGCTAGAGATTATATTGGTCAAATAAGTGGAATGTGCTCAAAAGATTGAACAGATGAACTCTCTAAGTGTGCATTGGGTCAAGCAACATGGAGTTTGTTGATATATTTGATGTGAGAGTTGTCTTCATGGAATTGGTAGGGGAGAAGTCTCATTTGGGTATAGGTCTAACAGTGAATGAGAAGGTAAAGTTGAGATGATACTATGTTTTAACAACTCTCTTGAAAACTTCGACTAATAAAAATAACAAGAAATGGAGTGGTGATGAAAGTTAATCCAGGAGAAAGTACTTTAAGATTACAGATATTAAAATATATTTGTATACAGTTAAGAGATATCTTCCAGGAGATAGGAAGATTTTCAGATGACAAAAGAGAGGGAAGGTAAATGAAGGAAAAGCATATTTCTTAAACTTGAGAATTTTCAGAGAACTTGTCTTTATGTTATATTATTATAGGCAATCTGTTCTAGTAATACTGATTTAACACATTCCAACTGTTATAATCAGTTTTATTAGTCCTTATTATCCCTTTGTGGTTGGGGACCTTGGCCCAGACAATCCCTCCGTAACCCTTCACTGTATAAGACGAGGCATGGCTATAGCTCTTAAAATTCTATGAAAGAATTGCAAACTATAGTTTCGTATTTCATCTTGGTTTCTTCTGTTATGTAACATGCAGCCACGATTTTCCTGTAAAGACCATAAAAGATTATGGGCAGAAAACAGGCTAAAGATTGCTTCCCTGGAAATTCAAGATTTATCAGTAGAGCTGTCTTAGGGCAGACATGTCTTTAAAATTCCCTAAAAGTCCCTTGTGGCTCTTCAAGTTTTAATCTCTCATTCCCACAAAACAAGCACATTTCCTCCTTCTGCTGTAAAATTGTCTTGTCATTTGTGACTAATGTAAAGAGCAAATCTTTTAAAGACAGTCTTTGCTTCCCTTGATCTTGCAGCATTTCTCGGCTCCAGTACTCTTCAAGTGCAGACAGAGATAGAGGGGTGGGCATGGGCATTGGTTTATGGATTTCAAGGAGAGTGAGTGGAGGGAGTGGGAAGGTCATTTGGTAATATGCCTAAATATTTTCATTTCATACAGATTTCTCCTGCCTAGATCAAAGAATATTACAACTAGAAGGGGCATTGGAGATCACCCAATCCACCTCCCCACATCCTTTTACAGATGAACAAACGGAGTGGTGAGGTGACTTCCCTAGAACCTCACTTAGTTATTGACAGAGCCTGTAGCAAAACCAAGCCTCCAACTGCTTCTCCCAGTGCCTTCCTGTTTATTCGTTGGAAAGGCTGCTCCAGTGGGCTGTGCTGCAATGACCTTCATGTAGCACAGGTGAATGGTTCTCAAACCATCAGTCAGACTCATCTGTAAGTCTTTTAAACATCTAAAGATTTCTGAGTCCCTCTCCACATCTTGTGATTTTGTTATCTGTGCTAGTGTCCTGGAAACTGTAATTGAGCCTGGAAGAGTTTAACATAGTAGACCTGTTCTTTTGAAGGACCTGTTTGCAAGACTGGCCCTTGACTTGTGTCTAGAAACATGGATTTTGCAAAGTTCCCTAGGAGATAAGGTTCTTTTGCCATCCTGGTGCACCTAACATCTGCTTTCCTTTAGGGAGTCTGGGGTTTGGATCGTTATGGCTGGTTAATGTGCCTACATAACATAACCAGTCCCCAGTAAAAACCTTGGTTCTTGAATCTCAAATGGGCATCCCTGGGCAGTAGAACTCAACAAGTATTACTGCATTACCTGCTGGATGGAGAGTATGTTCTGTGTGGCCCATTCCAGGAGAGCACAGGAAGCCTGCACATGGATTCCTCCAGACTCCGTCTGCAGAGTCTATTTCCCTTACTGATCTGGCTGTGTCTCCTTCCTATCGTACTGGTTTAAATCTTGGCTGTGAAGACAATAATATGACGGGTTTCACGAATCCTTCTAGTGAAGCACAGAACATGTGGGTGTTTGTCAGGCTGCTGAAATGAGTGGTGACAGAAGTGATATATCATTTTGTGATATAAAAATGTCTGTATCTTATGAGCAGACAGGTTTGGAAACCTCTGGAGAAGACTATGCAGTTTGGGGACCACAGAGAGATACTATTTGCTCTAAATGTGTCTTTGTTACATAAAAATATTCAATAGTCATATTGTTGTAGTCTGAGGAGTCAAAGGGATGTTCTCCACTTAGATATGTATTAGGCATCTCAAACTTAAGAGTTTCAAAACGGAAATTTTAGTTTTTCTCCCTAAACCATCTTTGCTGATAATCTTCCTTATTTCAGTAAATGGCAATTTCAAGTTTTTTATGCTTAAATTTTCTCAGACTAGGAGTAGTGAAATAACTCTTAATTATTCCTTTCCACTCATGCCACATGTAAATCATGATTATTGTAGAGACTGACTTCGATACATATCACAAACTATTATCACGTCATAATAACTTCACCTTTCCTGGACTATTGCAATAATGTCACACTGAACTCCCCACGGGCTCACCCCACAGTCAGCCCATTTGCCTTACACTGTCCTATTAAACCACAGGTCACATTTCTGCTCATAAGCTGGCAATGACTTTCCATCTCAGTCAGAATAAAACCCAAGGTCCTGAGCATGATCTTCAGGTCTCTTCATGCTCTGGCCCCAACTATTGCTTTGAGCTACCTCATACCTCTCCCTCTCACCTTTTCCCCTCCAGCCACACTGTCCTTGCAGTTCTCAAACTCGTCAAATACATTCTTGCCCAAGGGTCTTTGTACTTTTTGCTCCCTCTGCTTGGACCACTTTCCCTCCCGCTGAATATTGGCCTGGCTTAAGTCCTCACTTTCTTCAGATCACAGCTCTACTGCCACCTTATTAAAGAAACCTTTCCTGAGCAACCTAATTAACATAACTCCCTTCAGACCCTTAGCCTTGCCTTATCTGACTTCATTTTCTTCAAGACTTCTCAACCACTGAAATAGTATAAGCATGTTTGATCATTTGAGCATTTATTTCCTCCTAGAATGTAATGGAAGCTCCTTGAGATCAGATGTTTTATTCTGTAACCTCTTCTATCTATAGTGTCTAGGACAGTATCTAAATTGTGAAAAAGATATTGAATGGAGGAAGGAATAAAACAATGACTGAGCTGGGATCTGGTAGGTGAGTAGAAACTACGTAGAAAAAGGAGACGGTGAAGGGAAGTCTTGCTGAGAACCAGGACCCAAGAGAAGGAGAATGAGGCTACTGGTTCTGTATATTAAGAGGGAATTGTAGTTAAGACACTAATATTCTACAGTAACTGCATAAACATCCAACTCTATTTAGTCCTTTCTTTTCTCTCACACTGTCTTCTTTGGAGCCATAAAGATTTCCTCAGTTCTCATTTCAAGCCTGTGAGTTGATCATTTATTTCCAGTGTACAGACACAAATGAAACAGGATCAGCTCATTCTAGATGTCCTTGCTTCGTGACCTTTGTTAAACTTCTCACATGCACTGAGGGAGCTCGATTATAACGCTGCTCCTCTGGGGTCCTGCAGAGCTACAGTAATTAACAGGAGGGGTGGCCTTTGACCTTCTGTTGTGAAACATGCCAAGAAAATGTATTTCTCCATGTTTTTCTTCATTCCTGTATTTTTAAAAATAGGACTCTGAATTCCAAAATAAGCTAAGGCTATAGAGAAACATGTCAGTGATTAAAAAAAAAAAAAAAAAAAAAAAATCCCATGGGCCCAGAACCCAAAAACTCCTTGGAGTTTAACACATGTGTTTGGGGCTGGGGGTGGGGGAGAGCCATGCATTCTAAAAGCAGAAATCACTCTAAATAGAAGAGTCTCTCATTCTCTCTCTTGCACTTTCCCCCCCAGGAAGCATTAACTAGACTTAAAGTAAGACTGTGCAATCTCTTTCCTGCTGCTTAAAAGGCTAATATAGGACAAGTGGCATTTCTATTAAAGATAAAAATATATGTTTGAAGCATGCTCTGGAGAAATTTGCCACATGTCCAATTACGGGTAGAAAGAACTGCCATGGAAACTGAAATTCCACTCAGGTAATTTGGATATTTGTATGTCTTGCAAGGAAGAAATGTGTATAATTATGGAAAGGGGATTGGGGGCTAAACTGGTGGGAGCAGGAATAAAAGTAGATACATTTTCATATCATTTTTTCTTTCTCTGTAGATATGACAGAATCTAAACTGAATCCTCTATTCAGATACAGTTACTTTCTAGGAATCTGAGGTGAAAAGAGCTTTCCTCCATGGCATCTTGCAAGGTAACACTATTACTAAGAAAACCCACTTCCTGAGTACTTACTGTATATGAAACAATTACAGGTAGCAAGGCAACTGGAAAGAGACCTTGACCAAAAGGGGGAAAAGGTAAAGACAAATGACTTTATATAGCTAAGAGAATTCAAAGTGAGTGGGAAGGTCATTCCAGAGGTTATGCTTATGTACATCTCAGCAGGATCTCAGTGACTGCCAAAGTAAATACTACCTCAAACAGCAGGGCTCCTGAGGGCTCTGGAGACATCCAGATACTATAGGCAGGGCAGGAGTTTGGCTCCTTCCCAGTGGGCCCTACTTTGGAACTTGGACTCAGTTGTGGTTTCCCTGTACATGTCTCTTCTGCCCCTTCTATTTGAACCTATAGTTAATACTAGAGTTGACAGGTGTACATTCAAGAGACTTAAATCTTTGGGCTGTCCATGTGCTAGTTGGGCCCTGAATCTCAACAGAGTTGCAACACCTACTCTCCAGTTCATCGGACTCAGACCCAGGACAACTAACAAGGAGATGATGCTGGAAAATGACCATCCCAAGGAACAGAGAGAGTCTACAACTGCAAGCAAGAGAGTCCCATCCATCTGCCCCATGGAATCTAAGCCCCCTCTCACTTAGAGTTGGAGTGGGTATCACCATCCCAGAATCCTCAAGATTGGGGAATGAACGATGGAATAAAGTAGACTTACTTGTATTCTACTATAGACTTCTTATGATTCTATCAATGGAAGAATTTATATCATTGATATGGAGGCAATGGCCACTGGATGTTCTGAGGGAAGAGAGGGAAAAACAGGTGTACTATGGGGGCAATTTTGGGGACTTGGGAATTGTCCTGAATGACATTGTAATAATAGGTACAGGCCATTTATTTACAAAATTGTGTGGAAGAGACTGTAAACTACAATGTAAACTAAGTCCACTCTTAGTGGCAATGCTCCAAAATGTGTTCATCAATTGTAACAAATGTACCACACTAATGAAGGATTTTGCTAATATGGGAAAATGTGGGAGCGGTAGGAAGCAGGGCATATGGGAATCCCCTATTTTTTTATGTAACATTTATGTAATCTAAATATCTTTAATATATATATATATTTAAAAATCATGGAAAATGTTAAAGTATTCTTTAATAGCCCAAGATAGCTAAAATTCTCGTAGCCACTGAGTTTTCAAAATAGCTAAGTGAAACAAGCAATGGAAATGAGAAAAAAACTTCAGAACATGTCAAGTTTATACCATGTTAGAAGCTCTATACTTTTGCTAACAGTTTAATTTGTCTTTCCTCAAATTACCTTACTTCATTGTTTGTATAGCTTTACCCACCTGTATACCTCTCATTTTAACCAGGGACATTCATATATTCAAGGTTATCACCTTGCCCCTGCTTGGGAGTCCCAGAAGTTCCACTAGTACTTCTTATTAATGTGCTTCATGCTATTACACAGAAACCAAGAAAAGAGTGTTTGTTTACCCATACAAGTTTGATAATCTATAAAATATGTCTATGTGAGCAGTTTAACAGATTTTTAAAAATCTTAAAATATAATTTCCTTGTCAAACCACATACTTTATATATATAAAACACTGTTATTTGGTTTATAGCATAGAAAAAAATGTGTGTAACTGTAAAGAGTTTGAAATGTATTTATAATAATTGTATATTTTGTGATTTAAAAAGGTTTATTCATATTAAGGATCCTGTGAAACACAATAAAATTTTCAAAAATGAAAAACAAACAAAAAAACAAAGACAGAATCCTGACTTTATCTCTCTTATTGTTCTTTTTTAAAAAAAGATTTATTTTTATTATTTTTATTTATTCCTCCCCAACCCCTTGCTGCTTGTGCTCGCTGTCTGATTTCTGTGCTCATTCACTGAGAGTTCTTCTGTGTCTGCTTGTCTTCTCTTCTCATTTTCTCTTTAGGAGGTGCTGGGAACCAATCCTGGGACCTTCTGATATGGGAGAGAGGTACTCAATCACTTGAGCCACCTCAGCATTCTGGTTTGTTGTGTCTCTCATTGTCTTTTTCCTCTGTGTCTATTTTTTGTTGTGCCATCTCGATGTGCTAGCTTTCCATGTGGCCCAGCTCTCTGCACAGGCCCAATGCCCTTACCAGGAGGCCAGGGAAATCGAACCCGGGACCTCCCACATGGTAAAAGGGAGCCCAATCGCTCAAACCACATCTGCTTACCTCTCTTACTGTTCTTAAAATCTGGTAACTGATCTGTATCTCTGCACAGTGATTGCAACATTAAAAGTTCAAAAATATAAGTCCTTGATGAGTAAATGAATGAAATAATGAATGAATATATTTGATTTGCCCGTTTTAAGAATTTGTGCATTGAACAATAATTATTTCCTATACGAAGACTACCATGACTGAATATTTTCTCATAGTCATAGTTTTACATACTTTAAGAAATAATTTCTCATGTCAGGAGGGGAAAGAACTCACTGGATAGTATTATTTTATTTTATTTTTATTTTTTACATACTCATACTTCCCCGTATTGCTGTTTATGTTTTAGAGAGCAGAAATCAGAAATGAGCTCTTTCCTGACTCCAATAAATTGATTTATACATGAGTTTATAAAAATTCTTTAATTAAACACAGGAAAATTTATATTTAGCTTTGCCTAGGAAATTCCAGGAATATGCCTGTTATTCTAGTTTAATTATTAATATCTCCTGTTTCATGCTCAAAATATATCAGTTTGGATGATGAATTATATTGTCATCCTAGTTATAAGGAATTTTTATGTTTAAGGTTGTGTAAGAAATCAAAGAATCCCAGTCAAATATTATTTACATGTTATAGGGTATGTAGCTGATTGATCACTTTTATTGCATGTCATTTTTTACCAGACTCGAGGTATATGTTCCTTTGCATAATGACCCATCTCCCTGCCCCATGCACCTTCTCTTCCCAATTCTTTCTTCATCTTCAGACAATTTACCCAACCTGCAGTTGTAGAGATGCAGTTCAGGTTAAAGAGTTCAAAGCAATTATTTTGGTTCAAATTCTCAGATGCCCAATTTGGACTTTCTTAAGAGACAAGGAAATTTTATTGGCTACATAAATAAAAAGCTCTAAGCTACTTCACTTCAGTAATAATTGGACTTGGGTGTTCAAACAATGTCATTAGGAAGCTGTCTCTACCTTTGAGTTCTGTTTCTTTTCTCTGCTACGTTGGCTTTATTTTCAAGAGGCTTTCTGTTATGGGGACTCCAGAAGTTCCAGGTTGATACTCTTTTAACTACAAGTCCATTAGAAAGGCTTCTTTTTTGTTGACCCCATCAAGTTTCAAGATTCATGCTGATTGGTCCATTTTTGATTATGAAACTATATATAACTGTGAGGCAGGGAGATTGAATATGCTGATTATCCCAGTCTGAGTTATACAGCACCTCTGAATCTGGAGGGATTTGGGGCCAACTGACCCAAATCATGTGGACTGAGGGTAAGAGTTATTTTCTAAGATTGTTGGAAAATGGATAATGGCAATAATACAAGTTAAAAATCAACTAGTTCATCCTGGTCAACCTTGCTGCCAACTGTTCTATCATCTTATATTTGTCATGGTAGACTAATTGCAGTAGTGTCCAATCCCATTGTTTAACATCTTAATAAAATGAGTGTTAATTTCTTAATCTATAGTATGACAGAGGTTTTCTTGGTACTTGTGATTGGGCATGTGTCTGTGCATGTCCATTTGTACTTGTGCCTTTATTTCCCCCTGAATGACTCTCCTTGAAGGAGTAACTCAGGGTCTCAGGCTTCTACTATCTTGATACTCTACCATCTCAAAGTTTTCTCCAATCAGTCACAGATAGGGGAACAGTATGGAAGATTGGCATATACATGGGAGAATTTTAAAAGACAGGCATGGAAGTGCATTTTATAACTTCCACCTACATTTCACTGGTCACCATATATAAGGGGGAATGAGAAAAATAGTTCACTTCTAAGCACAGGAAGAACTTGGACCTCATTCACTGAATCTTGAAACTGGATGCTTCTTGATCTCTGCAAAAAAGTCTATTCCCCAGTCCAAGAAATGAGTTTCTAGCATTGTTCACTGTGTCTGGGTCGTAGCCTTCATTATGGTTCTTTGAGATAGCAAATTCTAATCGCTTTAGAAAGAAAGATCCTTTAGTCACTACCTGTCCAGGGACCCACTCTCAGACCCTCATGTTGCTATCCGTCAGCCTGGACTCCTACCCAAATCCTTTCCTCATCCTGGAAGTTGTGTCTCTAAGCGAAGCGAATCTATTCTAAGAGGCCTAACTTTTATCACAACTCCATCCACAAAACAACCACAGTAACTCCTATTGTGTTGGTTGCTGTTTACAAATGTATATTTACAGCAGGAGCCATTAAGCATTCACTCTGCCATGTTCAGCAATTCTTATGGCAATAATTTCAGTCCTGCTCTAGTTACCAGTCTGTCAATCCCTTGATAACAATCTCAATTTATCACTCAGCTGTAAATATTGTCTCCAGGCAAAGGTTGGCCTATACGGTCTGAGCCCTGAAGCAATTTTATTTTTACTCATTCTAAATAAAACTTGAGTTACTCAGGTGGTAGGTGAGCAGGTAAAGAGAAGGAGGAGGAGAAAGTAATGGAGGAAGAAAAGGAAAGAGAGAAAGAAAAGCAGAAGGAGGAAGGGGGCCTATCTGCAAAGTCTTGGAGGTTTTCAATATAGGACTAGGAGAAAAGGATGTCTCAGAGAATGAAAGGAAATGAAAGATTAAAACAGTCAGAAAGACAAAATGGAGAGTCAAGAAAGAATGAAGGAGCGGTCTTAATTGAGAAAATTTGCAGAGAAAATTTGGTAGAAAGAAGTAGGAGAGGCGCAAGAGAAGAGGCCTGTTAAGGTATATGTCTCTGTTTTCCCATTTTCTTTTTCTCACCAGCAATCATTGAATTCATCAGCAAACATTGAACATCTCCTATTTGGTGGGCATATATAGTATATATGTCTCCATAAGTGTATATTTAAAGAGAAGCATACTAGTTGAGCAGTGGTGGTTAAGGGGCAAGTGGTTAGGGCATGTTTTCACAGGCACAGGCTTTCAGCAGAGAGGTCTATGCCAGCTGGAGAAGTAAGGAAAGGATCCATGGCAGAAGTGGTGCTTCAGATGATCCTTGAAAGTTTAGTATGACTGAAGAAATAAAGACTGAAGGCACTCTAGGCAGGAATAAAAGCAGATAGAAACATATAGGCTGAATTTAATCAGGAAATCTCCTGAGTATATGAACTAGAATCAATTACAGAATTTGATGGAGTTGGAAGCAGAGGAGAAAATAGAGAAAATCAGATGGGAGAAAATAAAGAAAAAGCAAGTGAGAATATAAAATAGAGAGACTGTGGGGAGTTAAAGAAAAAGGAAAGGTATGGGAGAGAGGAAAAGTCAAATAAGCTCATAGGTGCTTACATATTTTCTGGACCTGGGACCACCTTGCTTGCCTCACCTGGCAATGCCAAGAAAAGTTGGGCCAAAGACTGACCTCTATATCTTTGCACTTGATGAGTTGTGGCAGAAACACCACAGGCTGTCCCTGGGTCTAATATCTAAATTGTAGTCCTGGGGACAATGGAACCATTTTATAAACTGAACATGACCAACTAAAATGATGGTGCTAAAACAGAAGGACATAAACCTAGAAAATGATGGACAAGGACATTTCCAATCAGAACTGATTTCTCTTGGAAAACTTTGCTATTTTAATTCAACACACTAGAAATTTAAATCATAGACCATAAAAATGCATTTCCCCCTATCCACATAGGATTAAAGTGATGTCAGGGGTGGTTTATGGCCTTATTATTTCTAGTGCACATCATAAATTACTTAATATTAAGATTTATCTGATGCTTTACTTATCAGCTTTGATATAGGATAAAAAAGGTATTTATCTAATACTTCCATCATAAAGTACAAGCAACTTACTACAACTTATAATCCTAGCCTTTCTTGCCTCATCCTTCATCATTCAGTCACTCATACATAGAACTAAAGCTAGTTAAACTACTTTCAATATCCTGTGCAATTTCTGACACATCCTCAGCGTTTATGCAGGTTGTTTGCCATCCAGAAACATTCATCCCTCTTCCATCCCATACTTCCTGCCATCAAACCCTCTTGCTAGGCTACCTTTATGCAACCATTCTACTTTAAGGGGTCAGCTTTGATATAGGAACTTTCCATGACTAGCTAATACTAGGCAAGACTCCTCCCTCTTCTAGTTGAATTAGAGGTTTGGCTACTATAAGATGGTTTAAAATAACAGATTATTATTTTAAATGTATAAATCTATTTCTCTATCATGTGGCATTCTGGGCTTATGCAGTCAGGGCTGGCATTTGAAGTTCCACAGTGTCAGGGATCTAGGTATTTACTGTTTTATTTGCATGGTAAAAACATTTTACCTTCATCTACATGGTCCAAGGTGGCTCACAGCCACATCCAAATTACATCCAGTGGAAGGTGGAACAGAGGAGGGTGGGGCGAGCAGATATATTGTCTATTTAAGTTATGACCCACACATTTTAAAAAAATTACCACACATATACGATTGTCCAACATTTTGCATGTGGTAAACTGCAGAGAGATTGAGAAATACATTATTTATTCTGAGTAACCATGTTCTCAGCTATATGGAGTGGTACTTCTTGTTATTTTAATTTACATGCCACTGATGACTTATGAATTTGATGACCCTTTGGTATGGTTACTTGCAATTTGGATATCTTTTTTGAAGAGTTGATTCAAATCTTTTATCAATTTTCTATTAGGTTTTAATCTTGTGATTATTAATATGAAAAAGTTATTTAATGTTCTGTTTATGAATCTTTTGTTGACTGTAAGATTTTTGATATTTTCCACCTGCCTGTTTTGCTTTTTCATTTCTTAATATTATTAAATGAATAAAAATTCTTAATTTTAATGAACTTTATAATATTAATCTTGTCTTTTGTGTTAAATGCTTCCTGTTTTATATTCAGGAAATTTTTGCATTCTCCAAGGTGAAATTCCTCTATTTTTAAGAAGGTAAACTTTCTTCCTTTTAATATTTAATTTCAAATCCATTTCAAATTAAGTTTTTAATGTATGGTGAAAAGGGAGTCAAGGTTTTTTCAATATATGTGGATATAGAAAAGTGGCCAGTAACATTCATTAAAAAGACTTTCCTTCAATTTCCTAATGTCATTTAGCCAAAATAACATTAATTTTAATATAATCCAGGTTATCAATGTTTCTTTATGTTTAACTTTTTGAAGAAATATTTTCCAACCTTAAGGTTGTGAAGATGTTCTCCTATGCTAACAATGTTATTATTTTGCATTTACATTTCTAATCCATCTGAAATTGGTTTTTCTGGGGGGTAGAGTTTATATAGGTATGTTTTGAATGTGGATATTCCATTCACCCATTATCATTTACTGAAATACTCATCCATTCCCATTTGTTCTACAGGACCATCTTCTCCATAATAACAAGACCATATAAATGAGGGACTGTTGCTGACTTTTCTGTTGTATTCCACTGGTCTATTGTACAATCCTTGTGCCAATACCAGACTATCTTTATTAAAGTAAATTTTTAATGTTTTATTATCTGGTAATGTAAGTTCTACAGCTTTCTTCTTCAATATTGTTTTGGCTATTTTTCTTTCATTTTGAATTTCCATACATGTTTTAGAATCAGCTTATCCATTTCATGAGAAGTTCACAGGATTTATAGTGTGATTTTATTGACTCTAAAAGATATTTTGAGAAAAACTGACATCTTCACAATGTTGATTTATTTTTCCAAACCATGTAAAATATATATATACTTACATTTATATATCTTTAAGTATTTACATCAGTAACATCTGTAGATTGCTGTGTAGTTTTGGACATTAAAAATTATTCCCAAGTATTTAACTAAAGTAGTATTGATCTATTAAAGACTTGTTATATTTCTTTGCTTCTAATATATAGAAGTAAAATTGACTTTTATACATAGAACTTACTGACTTGCTAAATTCATTTATTAATTTAATATCTTAGTTACAGATTTCTTTTAGACATTTCAGGGGCATAATCATCAAATAAAGGAATTGACAGGGTTTACATTAATTTTTTTTTTACTTTACCCAACTCATAGTATTTATCTATCTTTTGCTTATTTAAATTCTCCAATACAATATAAGTCAAAGTGATCATAGTGGTTAGCCTTTTCTCCTTCCATATGTCAGTGAAAAATCTTTTAATATTTAACATTTCATCACTGATTATGAAGTTTGCTCATATTATTTTCCATTATAATATCTGTATAAATCTACAATGATTTCACCATTATTTAATCTTGATGGGATATTTTCTTGTTTCTTTTGTTTTCATAAAACCTTCTTAGTATATTAATTTTAAATGTTATTATTCTTGTCAAAGAAATAATATTTCTTTATTGGTTTATTTTAACAGATGTATGTTATTTTTTTTTTTTTTTCATTTTAAACAAGAAGTTTAATTAAACAGCAAGACACTTGACTTGAAGGGAAAACTATCTAGGATTGATTTCTTTTAGAGTAATTTATCTCTACTTAAAGACAGGTTACCCTACATGTAACGGCTACATACAAAAAAGTTATAAAATTGTCCTTAGTTTTACAATGATGAATGAAAAACATTAAAATTCTCCAATTGAACAAGGTATGCAAGGATTTTTTTATGTTGTTGGTTTTTGTTAAAGAGTGAGAGCAAAATAACTTACTGGAATATAAAGATAAGAGCTGAATGAGCATGCCACTCATGGAAAAAGAGGGTATTTTCACAGAACCAGTATTTTTCCCCATCCCATCTCCATTTGATGTTGATCAAAACATACCATTGGCCACTTAGTTAAAAAAAAAATAAAAAAAGCAATATGCTTGTGCACATACACCAGTTACTTATGTACTATAAAGGAACAGGGAAGGGTAAAATGAAAGAATAGAGAAAACTATACTGTAGTAGTCAGGATGTGGTGGAACCAAATTGCAGTTTTTCTAATTGAGGATGTTTTCTTGGTCTGTAGGAACAGAGTGCTGGAGTAAAGTAGCAGGCTTCCTTTTCAATAGACTCCACCTGTCTGCTGCTGGAACACATCAAGTGTATCTTCATCCTCCATTTCCAACTGTGTAGGTATGTCTGTTTCAGTTGATTGGCTGCCTGTCAAATCGGAATCTGATCTGCCTCATTAACAAACCCTGTTGTTCACAATAGGCTTTCATTAGTTTACTAAGTGGTATATGCCTCTTAATCTTAAACTGCATACAGAACCATCCTGCCCTGCCACCTTCAAATTAATATGATCATTGTTCTCAGTCTTGACTACTTCCTTGGGTTTTTCATCGGCCATGGTAAGAGCCAGAGTCTCCTCAGCTGCAGCTTCACACTGTATGTTAATTTAAAAAAAAACAATTTATTGAAGTATATCATTCATACATGAACATACATAAACTATAAGTGTTCAGCAAACATTGTGAACTTACAAAACAAACATGCACAACATCATACAGGGCTCCCACCCATCACCCCCCCACAAACACCTTGCATTGTTGTGAAACATTTGTTAACATCTCATGAAAGAGCATCGTCATAGTATTACTACTAACTATAGTCCATATCTTCCTTCCCTATACATTTTTTAAGGATTTATTTATTTACTTTTATCCATTTTTATCCCCCCCCCCCATTTTGTTGTTTCTGTGTCCATTTGTTGGGCGACTCTGCATCTGTCTCCTGCCTTCTCTTCTCATCCTTCTCCTCCTGTCTTCCCTGGGATTTGACCCTCAGAGCTTCCGATGTAGGAAAGAGTCGTCCTACCACCTGCACCACCTTAGTTCCTGGTTTTTCAGTGTGTCTCATCTTGGCTCTCCCTTGTGTCACTCTCCTGTTACGTCATCATCTTGCTGCGTGGCTTGCGGGGCCTGGTGGTGCACCCAAGTGTGCGGTCTGATGGCACACCTGCTCACGGGGCCTGGTGGCCCACGCGCCTTCTGTATTTTTCTTTTTTTAAAAATTTTTATCGGGAGGTCCCAGGGATCGAACCCAGGCCTTTCCATATGGGAGACGGACACCCAACCACCTGAGCCACATCAGTCCCCCTGCTATAGCTCTTAAGATTGACCAAAGATACACAAAGTTACAGTCTTTTCCTATACAGGATAGTCATATAATAAATCAGGCTTAGTTTATCACCAGCATTCCAAAAACCAAACCAAGGGGCAAAAAACTAGGTCTGGGGACACAAGCATGGTTTCTAATATAGCGAATGTTTAACCTACCCTGATTATCACAAAATCAGGACAGCGAGAATATTCACAATGTATGTTAATTTTTATGCCATTGATATCTGCTCTCAGCTTCAAGATTTTGTCCTTCTTTTCTTTGAGTGTAATTTGCAGTCCTATTCTTTTTTTTTTTTTTTTTTGTAACTTCTTGGAATGGAAAACTTCAATCATTCATTTTCAGTTCGTCTCTTCTAGTAGACAAGGTAGACTTTCAATTGTCCTCTAAGACCTATTTTAGCTATATTAAGCAAGTATTGCTGTGAAATATCTTCTCTTACTTTTCACTTTCACTTCAAAATATATTCCAGAGTTTACCCTAGGTATATAATGGCTGCCTAATATGAATTTCTCAGGAATACTCTAAATCCAGCTCAGATTAAGAAAGAGCACAAATAAAGCACAATAATCCATACTGTCTATATTACTAGGGGAGAAAGAACACTAAAAATTTCAAATAACCTTTAAGTAATGAAATACACAACAAATTTCAGAATTTTTTGAAGCAGAGCAAAGTGGAGTATGAGTGACTGTAATAGACAGGGACAAAAGGCACAAAAAATTTGCTTATTTTTTCAAAAGAGAAACACAAAAAGGATAAATAGAAACTAATGCATTTGTTTACCTACAGAGTATCATTTAAAGCAGAGTGGAAGGAAAAGTGGAAGGAGTAATACTTTTCAGTTTATTCATTTTCTTCTTGAACAAATTAATTGCATTTATTTTAAAACCTTGAACAGTCAAGCCTAGAATCTGAATAATTTATAAGTTGATTTCAGTGATCTTTTTCTAATTTGGCATGCAGTTATGTGGTTCTCTTTTGTTTGGGGGAAGGGCATGCCTATTGATTTTTGATTGAGTGCTGGGCACTCTATTAAAAATTGTAGAAGCTCCAAATAATATTATCTTCCTCTTGAGATGCTTCTTTCTCTAGGTCAGGGGTCAGTAAACTACAGCTTGCAGGTCAATTACAGCACAATGTTTGTTTTTGTACAGCCCATGAGCTAAGAATGTTTTAAAATTTTTTATTAGCTAAAAAAATCAGAATAAGAAAAAATATTTTGTGATGCATAAAAACTATATGAAATTCAAATTTCATTGTCCATAAATAAAATTTTATTGCAACATAGCCATGCTCATTTATTTACATTTTGTCAAAGGCAGAGTTGAGTAACTGAGAAGAGAACACATGGCCCACAAAGTCTAAACTCTTACTCTCTGGCTCTTTACAGAAAAGGTTTGCCAATTCCTGCTATAGTCCAAAAGAGCGGTAGTTTATCATCTTAATTCAATCAGGGACTGTGCTCAGTGGAAGCAAGATTAAAACCCTAGTAGAATAAAATCTACTTCTAATTTTCTGCTATCCCTCCAAGGTTTTCAAGTAAAAGCCTGCTATATTCTTCAGGACTCCTGCTGCTGTGGATCCTACACTCTATATTTCAAGAAACTGCTGACATATCGTCTTTGCTTAGGTTTTTAGACTTCTACTCCAGGTATTCCCATATTTGGTAACTAGCACTCATTCTTTTGAGGCACTTCTGAATCTCTGCAAAAAGCCTCATGACTTTACCTCTCCCCAGTAGCAATTTTCCACTGGGCTTTGCACCAGGTTATGTATAAGGCTTTTCCTTCGAGGGTTTTCAAATGAAATCTGTTGAATTATGTGGGCCTTTTCCCCTGTAGGTGTAGATCTCTAGTATTCATGTCAGTAGCCCTCAGAAAGTCTCTCTGACCTGCTTTTTCAGAGGTTTTACACTAGGTTTTTAGCATCTCTTCCCACAAAGACACAGTATGTGGCAAATATCTGGAGAAGATAATTTACCGTAGCTTGGCAAATTACAGCCATTTCTTGGCATTTGTTCAAACTGGAAAAAGCTGTGAAGTTTTGGAGTGATGAAGTAAGATATGGGTCCAGAATCACCAGTGGATGTGTCTAGATGAAGTGGAATAGTAGAATAGAATGAAACAATAATACACGGAAAAACAAGTAAGAGCTGGAGCAAGAGGGAAAAGCTTAATGACTTTTTCTCAGAGGAGCTTATGCTACCCTTACTGATTCTATAGTCTATTTATTTGGATTGATGATTATCCCAACTACTTTATTTAGTTGTTTTGTTTACGTTAGAGTCTACTTATTTCACTCACAAAAATTCCCTGATGAAAACCAGGATGAATAAGATTTAGTGCTGATATCCTCCATCTTCACACCAGAGTATGAAACATAAATGGAAGGTATGTCATTCCTCTTCCTGATATACAGATGGAGTACACAGAATCTAAGCACTTTGAGCAAGGTCACTGAGTACCCTCCCTATAGCTCAGACCCCATGGCCCATGATTTTAAGTGCTGTTCTGAGGTAGCAGCCTTTAGGTTGTTGGAAGCAATGCTGTACATCCAGCTTCTTCTCAAACATGATATTTATAACTTGTCCAAGTCTACCTCTGCTTTCCAGAACCACCTTGCTCCATTTCACCATTGTACTGACTTTTCTTTTTAGTTATTTTGAATTCTGTAATTTGAGTTTCACTGCCAAGTTCTAGTAATTTCAAGGGCTGAAAGAGCTAGGACAAAATGAACTGGCTTTCTGGTCACATACTAATCAAATAACTGTTACCATGCATTGAACTTCACAATGTGTCAGGCACTTTACACACAAAATTTTACTGAATATTCATTGAAATTCTATCTGGAAGCATTTTTAATTTCCCCCCTTTTATAGATGGCCATGCTGAAGCTAAATGTTTAACTAATTATTCTGCCTTTGAACAGTGTTCTTAGGGCGTTGAATCCTGATTCTAAGGTAAACATTTATCTGTTGGCATCATTTAATATATGAAAAATAAAACCAAACTGAAGGAGGAGCCTCAGCCCTTCTATTACCTCCTTAAAATATATGCAAGTTCTCAACTCAGTTGTACCTAGACTATAAAAGGTCTTAGGCAATAACAATGTGTATATATGTACGGATATGAAAAAGGGTCTCCTTCCAGGGCAAAAGACAAAATAAATCCTGAAGTCTTTATAAAATGGATCAGATGATTTTCCCTTGATATTATAGTGATATGGCTACAAGATATTTACAATTTATAAGTTTTTTTTCTTTTCCAGCAGAAACTTTTCAAAGTCATCTCCTTCTACTGCCGTCTCTCCAGCAACTCCTGGAAAATGCATGGCTAAGAAGCCTGGATGCCCAAATATTTCCTAGACTCACTGACTCCTCCTACCTTAGAATTAGCTACCTTAGTTCAAAAGCAGTATCTGAAAGCATGAGAATTGAGATTTTCCACACACATATACACAACCAACACTGCCAAGTAAGAACATACTACATGTATATCTTTTTTTGTTTGTTTTTTGTTTCCATAAGAAAACAGAAAATGGATTACTGGAATGCAAAGGCACCCAGGAGCTTGTTATAAGGGAGATAAAATCACCCATTGTAGAAAACTTCTTTTCTCAAGAACCATTTTCATTTGTCCCTGGCTTCATTTTCCTTTGTGTTTAACTGAGAATTGACCCAACCAAGACAATCATTTTTGTTTCAAACCCCAAGTCTTCTCCTACATCTCATTCATTTTTTCTGACTTGATCTCTGCCCTGTCCAGGACTCCTCCATATCACATCAGGCTTCCAGCATCTACTTTCTAACTCGCTTTCATCCTTCCGGCAACCATCTCCAGTTAAGATCTACTGTATGTCTAGCCCAGCAGAACTGTGACACCCTCTGCCTCACACATCTCCCTCAAATCACTTCATACAACATGACTGTCTCTGTCAAGCTTCATGCCAGCCTTCAGGGAAAACAAGGGAATAAGACACACACAATCACTACTAACTTTACAGAGATTACAGTGAGGGAGACAGATATTAAAAATAGAATTTCAAATGTGCTGGGCAGGGCATAGGAAACATAGCTTCATCTCCGTAAAATTTATTTATTTATTTATTTATTTTTTATCATCCTGTGGTAGTAGGAGCTTAAAGAGCGCTCTAGCATGACAGTCAAATTAGTTTAAGGCTGAGCATCTAGCAAAATTCACAAAGAGAAGCTATTTCTGTGCACATAGACCATGTTTGCTCTCTGTCATTAAGAGCTTCCAGGAAGGGTAGGTCCTGCTGGTTGGTATCACTAAAGGTTATTCAGGAGTATTTCCTTTCTTCACTGCCTTGATCCCAGTCATGAAAGGATCACAGAGGAAGGAAAGTCAGCTTTGACTGGTGGGCCTTTTGTGAGGTGATGCTGGTTGTTTTGGAATATGTGTCCAGCAAACTCTGCTTGGCTGTGGTATTTGGTCCCCTCTTCCAACACCATCTGCAAGGTTGGCCTGCTCGCTCTTCAGGACCGACCTCAGACAGAAGGAATTTCAGCAGCTTTAGCCCAGACTCAGGGATTCAATATAATTGCCATACTTGCTCATTAGCCAGTTCTGACTTGAGGGCCTATTCTTACCACAGGACTCAATCTATGCCCCTAGTGCTATGCTTATTCTATTCTTCATCCTACTCAAGATCAGGACTTGACTTGATCTTGCAGAATCATTCCCAAGGCCTGGAATCCTACCGAGGTTAGCCCAACCAAAGATCTCCATCATGCCAAATGCCTTACTTCCTTCACTTCTGATTAGTGACAGTCCTGGATTCCTATCTGCTGCCAGAATTCCCCAAGTAGACAGCTTGCCTGGACCATGGTATTCTAGGCTTTCCAGACCCCAAGGCTAGGCTCTCTATTCTTTCATCTAGGTGTGTAATCAGGACCCAAAGTATGGTTCTATGTTCAGAGCCACAGTACATCTTACTGGAATCTCAAGCCCTAGCCTTACTCTCGTCACATGCCCAATTGACATTATCATGGCAGGAGGGCAGACTGTGAGCTTAGTTTCTCTTACCTATAAACATGACACCCACCTCCCCTACCTTGTCCAGACAAGCAGCTCCTCTATCAATTAATACACATACATCCACATAGAGTTGACTCAGCAAGGCTGTCCTGAGGACTTGTGATACACAGTGAAAAAGAGAGTGTCTGCCACAGAGGAGGTGCCAATCAGCAATAATGAAGGAGTGAATAATGAATGACTGGAAAGATATGAAGGAGTCTGCTTAAGCCAAGATTTATTCAACAAATACACAGTGAGCGAAAGATGCTATCTCTGTAGTTTTAGACTAAGTAGAAAAAGTTAAGGATATATAAATATGCACAAGATACATCTTTTTTTTTTCTTTTTCTATTCTCAAGTATTTTAATAAGCTACAAAATTTATTTACATTCTCAAAATGTACTCCAATCTTTCCCTATGTATGTAAATCTTGCTATATTTGCAATAATGACCTTGAGGATCTTCCTATTTGCACTTGAACTCTCTGATTTGTAATTTATTTTCTGATACTTCGATAATTGTGTCCTTATATTAAGTTATATTTTTATGGAATTAATTTTTCTTTTGTTATATAGTCAGTGACACCTGGGATGTTTTTCCACTACTTCCTGCTAGGCTTTTTGGTCACTGGGGCAGGTAACACTAATAACACTATACATTTAATCTAGTCGATTTTCCTGCCATCAATTTTGATAGAATTTTGACTTTCCAAAAATGAATGGGTGGAAAGGTAATGATTGCCTTGTAAAATAGGAACATTTTTGTCATGTAAGTTTAATTTGTTTACTGAATTTTTTTCATATGCCAGGTACAGTGTTAGGTGCTTAACTTATTTATTTTATCTAATAGCTCTCTGCCAAAAGCTCTATCAGGTATGCAATAATTGAACACAAAGTCAAAAGTTTTTCAAGAACTGTATACCAGTACGGGACTGTAGATCCCTGAGGTGAGTGACTCCTGAGACTTTCCCTTACAGAACACCACAGAGACTCTGTGGTTGGCACCTTTACCCCAAATCTCAGCCTTCAGTCCACCTTGAATGCCAAGCCTGCTGCCAAAGCCCCTTTCTCAAGCCTAGCTCTGCCTGTGCCCCTCCCAGCCTCAAGCAGCTTTCATGGCCATTGACACCAATCTAACTCTAAAACACATTAAACTCTTGATTCCTACACTTGGTTTTCAGGATCACTGTTTTCCCTTTCCAGCATCACCTCCACTGCTTCCCAGCACTTTACCTGTTTCCTGGTCACACTATTCTCCATTCACCTCTATCAACCCTCTCTATACTGGCCTTGTAGGCTGAACTGAAGTCCTGCCTTTCTTGAGCATTGGAATTCCCACCATCCATCACTCAAATCCACATCATGGAAGCTTGACCTGGGTGGAACTTCTTGAGCCAGTGATTATACTTGGAAATCACGGATATGTCCACAGAGAAAATGCTAAAATGATCGATTTGCTGTTCAACACAAGAGAAAAGTCTGGCAAATAATACATGGCAAAATGAGAATATTCCCATATGAGCAGTATAAAACATGCATCATAGCTATAGGTTAATTCATTAGTTTATAATATCTTGCGTTAAATTAATTGTTATTGAATTCCTTATTATGTGGAGAAATGGGCCAGTCACTGCTAGAGAAAAAGAGGCAAAGTACAGAAATATCAATGCTATAGTCCGTACCCTCAAAGTCATACAATGGGGTGGCTTGGACAATGGGGATTTATTGGTTCACGGTTTTGAGACTAGAAGTCCAAAATCAGGGTTTCAGCAAGGCAATGCTTTGTCTCTGAAGACTATAGCATTCTGGGTTTGGCATCTGGAAATCCTTGGTCCTTGGCTTTTCTGTCACAAGGCAATGCACAGGTTGATGTCTTCTTTCTACTGTGGGTTCCATTGACTTACAGTTTCCTGTTCTTGTGGCTTCTCTATCTGTGGCCTTCTTTATAAGGCCTCCAGTAATAGGATTAAGAAACATTCTGATTCAGTTGAGCCACATCTTAACTGAAGTAACCTCATCAAACAGTCCTTCTATTTACTGTGGTTTCTTACCCACAGGAATGGATTAAGATTAAGAACCTGTTTTTATGGGGTACATAACTCCAAACCACCACACAAGGTAATCAAGCAATATTTCTAAGAGGCAACATTTGAACGAGATAGGATCTAAATAAGCAATATCATAAAGGAAGGCATTCTATGTAGAATATATGGCATAAGAAAAAGTACAGGGACAAGAGAGATGAAAGGCCAAACACATATATTGTCTAATTTAAATTTTGGAGAATTATTGGGCAGAAGGAGAGAAAGGAAGGTTGAGGGTTAGAAGAGAATGCTTTAAGATTCCAATTTTCTCCTCATTGCAGAATGACTTACTGCAAGGTTAATCTACCCATTTATTCATGTCATTTGGCATTCTTAGATCAGTTGTATAAACTGGGTTATGGCTCCCAGTCAAGTCTTCACTCACAGTGAAATACCACAATACCTAAAGAGTAAAACTAAGTTACCACAGAGCTCTGTGGCTCTATTCTGACAAGGATATTTTTCTCTGGGATATAAGTTGCACAGAAGGTCAGATTTCTTCTGTGTGACCAGGTCAAATTTGATGGAGGAACAAACTTAAAGGAGAATACATTTTGAAATCAGAACCTTACAGCAGGAGCTCTTAAGTGTTTGCTCTGTGGTAGGAGAGAGGTTTGAGTGGGTGCAAAATGACTCATGACCAGGATGAAGATGAGAGCCCTGCTGCTGCTCCCATTGAAGAGAACACATTTTATGTTTTCTCCTATGGGTGGGTATATGACCCCAGCAGGGAAGCAAAAAAAAAAAAAAAAATCAATTTATGCTTTATTCAGATTATCATATTTTAATTCTAAAGGCTGAATATTAGCTTGATTAATTGGCTCTTATTTGGAAAAAAAGAATTGCAAAATCCTCAGTTTTATATTCACTTAGCCAATTGTAATCAATAATCCCAGCTAAACCTAACTCAGTAAAATATTTTAAATGATCAAAATCCTCATAATAAAATGTATTTTCTTCTTTGAAAATTATTTTATTGCATATAAATCATGTATTCTTTGAGTCAAGATAAAAAATTCAAGGTAAGCAGGAAGAAAAAAATAGACCTTATTTATAAACTCATCACCTAAAAATAATTGAAAATTTTATATGTATTCCTCTAAACATTTTTCTCTCACCACAAATTTTTCTTTCAATAAATGGTCTAGAAAATAATATTTTACAACTTTACAATGCAATTTGTTGTGAACATGTTTCTATCTTTAAATATACTTAAGCATCATTTTAATAGCTTTATTTTATTACAAAATTTATTTTATCACAGTTTGTTGAAACAACTACTTATGTTGCTGGAAAATTTCCAGTATTATATGCAACGCTGTGATGAACATTCTCATATTGATATCTTTGCAGATTTCTAGAATTGTATCTTTAGAATAAATTCCTCAGTGGAATTATTGGATCACAAGGTATAAAACTTATACTTTAATTAAAATTTCAGTTTGGTAAGTAAAGTGCAAATGAGAGATAATTAATAATTTTCATTTCCATCCTTTATCATGTGCTAAGTCTGTAACTACAACTTATGTCATGAGTTCAACAATATAGATATGTAAAATGATGATGTAGCAGAAAGAACTAATGATGTAGCAGAAAGCCACAATGTAGCAGGAAGAACTAAACTCTTGTTTAAGTTCTCTTATCAGATTATGAATATCCTTGGTTAATTTACTTCTTTTTGACATCCATCTTCTTTCTTTGCCAAATTAATTAAATAATACCTATACTGGTAGCTGCCAAAACAACCAGTCCTAACAGCACTGTGATAGTATTTAGATATAAAGAGGTTTTGACAAAAAAATCTTTGAAGAATCCTGACCTAGTCCTGGGCCACATATGACTTATGATTCAAATTTTCAAGAACTGCATGAATTTGAAATTTCTGTTTTTAGATGTTAACAGAAAACTCAAACTTCTCAGTAGAGATGTATGAGTGCATGGACCAGCTACAGGAAAACCATAAGCTTATGGAGGAGGAACTTATAGATGACTATATGATATAACCAGCCAAGTTGGTTTCATTATTAATAATGGAAAAGAAAACAATCTGAAGCAGACTAAAAATAACTGTTTAAAAGTTTCAAGTTGGAAAGAGAAAGAAAAAAAATATGATAAATATAACAATAGAAAAAATAACAGTTGAAAATTAAAAAAATAAACCAATGAAAAATTTATTCATTGAAATAAAAACAAACATATCAGGCATGTAAAATAAAAGATTAGAGAAAACTAAGTAGAGGATTGAAAATCTATCAAATAGTCTAAGAAAATTAACCAGAATTCATTCCAAAGATAAAAAATATAAGATAAATGATAGGATGGAGACATTTAGGCAAAAAGTGGTTCAGCATGTCATCAAATAAGAATTCCATAAATACAGGTAATAGAGAGAATGGGGAAATGTCAATATTCAAAGAAAATAGGACAAATTTTGTAGAATTTAAGAAAAAAATGCATCTTCAGAGAAAAATACCAGTGCTGAGAAGAATAAAATTTTTTTAAAATGATCTCAAGATATCTTGGTGCAAATAAAAGATATTAAAGAATTTTTTTAAAAATTAAAGAAAAGCAGTCAAAAAAGACAAATAAATAACTAGACTAATACCAAATATCTCAGCAGTAAAAGTCAATAGTCAGTATTCTCAAAGTAAGAAATTAAAGTAAATATTAATTTAAAATTCTATACCCAAGTAACTTTTCAAACAATAGTGAAAGCAAAACAGTTACTATTTTTTCTGATATAGACTGTGTGATTTTATCTTTCCATAAAATCCATAAAAACAACCTAATGAGGTATATACTTCACTGGGATTGACAGTTTATAACGAACCAAGCACGTCTACCACAATCTTTCCCTAGAGTTAACCAACAGCATAGAAGAAACTAGCCATGCATTAGAAGCCCCTAGACAGCAAATAGACTCTCTTGCCACTGTGGTATGGCAAAATCACAGAGCCCTAAGCATGCTAACAGCAGCATAGGGAGGAACCTGCCTGATGTTCAAGGAGGAATGCTGTTTCTATGTAAATCACTGTGGAACAGTCCTAGACAGCAATTCAAAATCTACAAGGTCAAGCCATCAACTTCAGAAGGATGTAGCTTCCAGAGGCACCTGGCTCCCATGGTCCAATATGTCATGGCTGGTCCCCTTTTTGAGGCTGCTTACCACCATCTTCTTTATGCTTTTAGTAGGACCATGTATCTTCAGAATTCTAACTAATTTTATTTCTTCCAGAATCAATGCCTTCCAGAAAAAGGTATTAGTCATGTGGAGATTTCATTCAGTTCTAACCACCATAGTGCTGGACCTGCCTTCCCTCAACCTCAATAGAATAGCCAGAGATTTCATACCCTGTCAGGAAGGGACTACTGCCCCTAAGCAGCAGGAATCAGCTACAGAAGAGTGGCCATTGTCCTTCAGCTTCCCCTTAAGAATAAGGGTGTAAACTCTCTGAGTGGGGAGTTGAGGCAGGTTAGTATAGGAAAAGAGGAAAGGTAGCTGGTCAGAATAGAGCTGTAATCATCACAGTTGGCACCTGGCTGAGAACATGGCTGCGAGACCCGAACTGTAACCCCCTGACGGAAGGCAGCTGCTTGAGAACAAAGCTGTAACCATTACAGTCAAAAAGACCATCAAGACCCTGGTCTGAGGTCCCATTTGAAATTCCTGGGCTCAAAAAAAAAGCCCCAGATAACTCCAAATAGGAAAGACTTCCCACTGGTTTCCTGAAAGCTGACAATGAAGGTAGAAAGGCAGCAAATAGCTGAGATTCCTCCTTAATATGGGGAAGGAGGAAGAGGAAAGGTCTTAAAAAGGCCAGCTCTAGGGCTCCATGTGGCATCACTTTGCTTAGAGGACACCCACACTTACACCTCAAGTATGTACTATCTCTTATCTCTCCTTTCTCAATAAACTCTTTACTTACTTGCCTAAATAAATAAATAAATAAATAAATAAATAAATAAATGGATATTAGCAATGCAACTGGAGAAAGATCTTGACAAAAAGGGGGAAAGGGTAAAGACAAATGAGTTCTTATGGCTAAGAGACTTCCAAGTGAGTCAAAAGGTCATTCCAGAAGTTATGCTTATGCACATCTCAGCAGGATCTCATTGACTGTGGAAGTAAATACTACTCCAAATAGCGGAGCTCCTGAGGGCTCTGGAGACATCCAGACATTATAGTCAGGGTAAATAGCTCAGGAGTTTGGTGCCTTGCCAGTGGGCCCTACTTGGGAATTTATGCTCCCCAGTGTGACAGAGTTGAACTCAGTTGTGGTTTCCCTACATATGGCTTTTCTGACCCTTCTATTTGAAATTATAATTAGTACTAGATTGATAGGTGTATGTCCAAGAGACTTAAATATTTGGGCTGTGCATTTACCAGCTAGGCCCTGAATCTCAATGGAATTGAAACACCTACTCTCCAGTTCATTGGACTCACTCAGGACAACTAACAAGGAGATGATGACGGACAATGACTATCTCAAGGAACCGAGAGAGTCTACAACTGCAAGAAAGAGAGTCCCATCCATCTGCCCTATGGGACCGAAGCCCCCTCTCAATTAGAGGTGGAGTAGACATCACTATCCCAGAATCCTCAGGAATGGGGAATGAACGCTGGAATAAAGTAGACTTACTGGTATTCTACTATAGACTTATTGTGATTCTAGCAATGAAAGAACTTACATCATTGATGTGGAGGCAGTAGCCACTGGAGGCAGGGAGAGAGAAAAACAGGTGTAATATGGGGGCATTTTGGGGACTTGGAATTGTCCTGAATGACATTGCAACAACAGATACAGGCCATTATATATCTTGCCATAACCTACAAAATTGTGTGGGAGGGAGTGTAAACTACAATGTAAATTATAATCCATGCTTAGTGGTAATGCTCCAAACTGTGTTCATCAATTGTAACGAATGTACCACACTAATGAAGGATGTTGTCAATGTGGGAAAATGTGGGAGGTTCAGGGAGCAGGGCATATGGGAATCCCCTATATTTTTTATGTAACACTTATGTAATCTAAGTATCTTTTTAAAAATATATATATTTTAAAAAAGGGTATACTTAAAGAAAAATGGAATTGAACTCAAAAAGCAAAAGAAGAGTTGAAAAAGTAATGACAAATAAATGTATAATAGTTTAATAAAATGAAAATAACCATTGGCACATAAAAAAGACTGATTTGTGGCATGTTAGAAGTAAGACAAAACAAAAATAATAGGTGACAATAACTGGGGAAATAAGATAAGAGTGATTAGATTTACATAATTTAAATTAATTTTATTATGAAATTGGATAGCTATTCTGATTAGCTTTAGTTGTGTTAAGTCAATCAACTCTGTGAACATTTAAAATAAGTATTAATGTAAAGAAAATGAAATATATGACACTACAAAAAAATTGTAGGAAAAAAACATTTTAACACAGCATAATGCTGGAAGAAAGCAAGAAATGAAAGATGGCAGAATGCTGGCAAAGGGAAGAATGGAAAAAAAGAGAAGAAAGCAAAATAATAAAGTAGAGATATTAATGTAATTATAAATTAATAAATAAATGTCTATTACACTTGCATGCTTAAAAATGCTTCTCAGAATATATTTATAATCTTTTTTGTATACTCATTAACAAGAGATATACCTAATAAAAATAGAGGGCAGAAAAATAATCCAAATAAATATTAGGCATAAAATCCAGTATATCAAAATTAATATCAGAGGTAATCAATGTGACTATCAAATGTTTAAATATTTAAGATTTGGATATATATTATGCAATTGCATGTTTTATTCTGAGATGTGTTATTTAGTCACAGAGATCCTAATATTAATATAAATATAGACATATGAACACAATGGTATTTTTGGATATTCATATGCAGTGGTTTACCAGTAACACCCTTATTTACTTTCTTATAGGAAAGTATATAGTGGACTCCAGGGACTTTACATATTGGAAAATAAAAATGTAAAACAAAAGAATGAAGAGTTTAATTGCCAACAAGAATGTTAAGTTTAGATTCCTTCCATGAGCTCTAAGTATCCCACCCAGTCTAAGAGTTCATGTGGAAGAAAACATCTCAGGCCAAGGATGTCAGAGAAAGGTGGTGCTCATTCTGAGTCTTACATGTCACTCACTATAATCCCACAGCTCCTAAAGCATTCCCATGCACAATGACCTTGATCATTCATAGATTCACCTATTTGATCATTTATGCATCCTAATCCTCAGCTCTGAAGGACTATTTAGGTTTTTTTCCTCTGGTGTTAGCAGTTGTTGCCTTTCTATAGAAGTTTCTAGTAACATGAAGGATAGGTTGTTAATTCTGCAAAGGATCAAATAATTTATCTTATCCAATGTCATTGTTTGATACATAGAGGACCTCAGAGGACATTTTTTACTCTCTCCCTTATTGAGTCACAGAGTTGATTTACACCCAGGTATAGAAGGCTTTTTATTATTAGTTCAATTACGGGCATAACGATTAAGCGTATGTTCAGTGGACCCAAGTTTCAAATCTCTCTCCATGACTTGAAATTTGCTGGTGGCTTCATTTATTATTTTTCATTTCAATTTTTCAGTTTTATTAACTGAAATTTTGAGAAATTAAGACATTTGCAAAATTCATAAGGTAATGCTAATTGAGTTAAACATGCAAAGTCCTAAGTGCAGTGGATGGCACCAGAGTTTATGGCACTTGATAAGTGAGGGCTATGTCAATCTTATGATTATTTTATTAGCATTGCTAACATGACATCAGCTGCCCTTCTTTAGTTGGTTTAACATTTTTCAATAATCTGACTTCAGTGTTCCCTTTTTGTTCCTTTCTACAGTGACCCTGGAGTAAGTTTTCTCAGCCTGATGTCCATGTCTGAGCCACACTGACTCCCATTTAAAAGCAAACATTTAAAATTTGCGTCCCACCCCCGCACCCCCAGCATCAGCTCCTGAGCTACTACTGTACTTCTCTGGGGCTTATGAGTTTTGCTCATTAGATGCTAAATTGATGCCACCAGAAAGTGACAAGTCTCTGCAACCTTGTTACCACCACTAAATTACACTCCATAAAAACAAAAAGGAGCCAGAGAGAAACAGGGCTTGGGTGATCATGAAGAGTATGTAACTGTTCCCGGTAGTTTGTGTTTATCCAAGTGGCAGGATTAAGTGAGTCAATGCTAAGGAAGGAGACAGCTTCAGTTAATGAGACAGATTATTCAGGAAAACAGAACTGTCATGTCGCTTGCCATGTAAAGCAGTGAATTTGTTACTTTTGAATGCTGGTTGCGTTAACAGAAACATCATTTATTCAAAATGAGATGTTCCCCAGAGCTGCACTTTGGTTAATAATGATAAAACCCTTATGTTGGTTGTCAAATGTTATCTTTCCACCCTGGCAACCCTTCTAGCAGCAATCTGGGAACTTATTTCCTGAGATGATTTGCTTAGTGTGGGATCTTTACGTGTATTTCAGAACCCAGGTATATTCTCTTAAGCTGATTTCTGGGGACACACTGGGTGACAGTCTGAGATCTGTAGCTGTGTGGTAGCTGAAACATGGAAGTCAGAGGGGAAAAAAAAACTCAGTGTCTCAGACCCCTAGCAAAGTTGAATGTTTTTGTGGAAAAATTATCCAACTTCTAATCTTCCCCTTTCTCTTTACAGCCAAGCTTCCCCAGACAGTTTCCACTACTTCCACACTGATCCCTAACTCTGCAGCCCACCCCAGTTTAGACCCCATTAATCTACCCAAAGAGGTCTCATTAAAGTCAAGAATGGGTCCTATGTTACCAAACCAAATGGACAGTTTTTGTTCTCCTTATTTGATCTATTGGGAGTATTTGACACTATTAATACATTCTACTTCTTTACAAACCCAGCCAATTAGTTTCCAGGATTCTATACTATCCTAGTTTCCTACTTATCTCTCAGCAAGTTTATTCTTCCTGAATCACAGCCTTTAAATGCTGGTGTCCATCAGGGCTCAGTACTAGGCTCTGTTCTTTCCTCCTTCTATATACTCTCCCCAAAAAGATCTCACCCACACCGACATGTTTGTATGCCATCTATTTGAAGGTGACTCACATACTGGCCTTCCTCTCTGACTCAGGCGTCTCTGAGCTCTGGACTCATTTGACCTGCTGAACCTTTGATATCTCCCCAAATGCCACAAATTTTCAACATTTGTAGTTCAAATCATGAGACCCCTCCCCAAACATGGGCATCCTTCAAAACCACTATACATTTTGTTTTCCACAAACCAGAAAGTTGAGTGTTATCTTTAAGATACTCTCTGCTACGGACTGAATTGTGTCCCCTGAAAAGACATGTTCAAGTCCTAACTGTAGGTCCTGTGAATTGGAAGTTATTTATAAAAAGGATCTTTGAAGTGTTACTAGTTAAGATAAGGCCAAACTGGATTAAGGTGGGCCCTTAATCCAATATGACTAGTGTCCTTGTAAGCAGAGGAAATTTGGATACTGTCAATAGGAGACAGAGAGAAAGGTGGCCACGTGATGGAGGCAGATTGAGTTATGTCACAAGCCAAGGAACGTCAGAGGAAGCATGGCTCTTCCAACAGCTAGATTTGCACTTCTAGTTTTCAGAACTATGAGACAATAAATATCTGCTCATTAAGTCAACTAGTCTGTGGTACTTTGATAGAGTAGCAAAATAAGACACCCCCCTTACATTTCATATACATGTTTTATCTAGTTTACCTCTTAAATAGTTTATATCTATTCTATCAACCTTTTTCCATTTTCAGCCACTGACACAGGGCCTGAATTATAACAGGAACTCAACGATTAAATTTCAAATTAGATAATCCCTATCATCAACACTCCAGTCAAAGCCTGGGCTGCTGCAGGAGTTTCTGAATTCATCCCCTCAATCCAAACTAGCCCAACTATAACAATTCTCCCCTTCACCTTTAAACTGGGTGATTTATAAAACCAAATACAATTATGTCATCTATTTCCCAGCTTAATAATTTAAAATTATGGTCTTTAAAAGCCGCATAAATTAGCCGTTTTCTACCTCTCCACACCCTTTCACTCCACACACTGCCCTTTCTTTGTTACAACCACATCAATCACACCAATCGGCTTTCTGCCCCCTCAGAAACACTGTCTTCTTTCTGATATACTCTTCTATTCTACCCCAATTACTTCCTAATTAAAGCCTACTCATTTTCAAATCCCAGCTAATTCCTTATTCCTTTAGAAATATTCACATAACCTCCCTGACAAGGCCAATCATTTCTAATTATATACTGTAATAACAATATATCTTACAGTTATAATTTTCTTTTTTTGATTAACATTTGTAATCCCCTCCAAAAGAGTACAAGTCCCTGAGAGCCAGGATGTCTGGTTATCTTCATCATGATATCTCCAGAAATTAGCTTAATTTAATTCTGAGTGTGTGTGTGTGTGTATCTATCTATCTCTATAATGACCTTGGAACTTGGGTCTCTCTCAGGGTCAGTTTTCTCCTTTATTAAATTGGGCCATAGTCATGATTACTAAAGTCTTTCCTGTGTCTAACTACAAAAAATAAAATATTAATACATTTGAATACATAAAAATAATTACATGGCAAAAAATAATACCATGCATAAACCCCAAAGACAGCTAAAAAAGTGCAAGATGATATTTACACTACGTATCATAAAGAATTAATATCCCTAATTATAAAGAGCTTTTAAAATATGAGTGAAAAAATACAAACCCGGATAAAAATGGGCAAAAGACATTAACAGCTAATTCACAAAAAAGACATAATACATATGAAAAGATATTCAACCTCCTTTATAATGAGAAAAATAGAAAATAACACTGCATTGAGATGCCATTTCTTATATATCAGATTGACCAAAATTAAAGTGTATGACAACATATTCTGTTAGTAAACATGGAGAAAGTCACTCTCATACATTGCTGTATGTCATAAATATTGATAAGAGCCTTATGGAGGATAATTTGTTACTACTTAGCAAAACTACATGTTGCTGAATCGCAGTCCCACTTTTAGGAATTTACCTTGAAGATACATCTCCAACAACAGGAAAATGCATATGCATGGGGATATCCATTGCAGCATTGTTTACAAATGCGAAATATTAGACACAATCTATATGCCTATACACAGGACAAGGATGCAGAATCCTATTGAAAATGCAGAGGGGGCAGAAAGTGCTGGCCTTGGATGCACTATGGCTTGAACCAGCTAGAAGGGAGGTTTATAGAAAAGTACAGGAAAATGATCAGGAAGATAGGGCAACACACCCATGAAGAAGGAAATAAACAGAAAATTAAAGGCCACTAGCTCCCTCTTCTGAATCTTTTATAGGATATACTGTCTGAAGGAGGTGACACATGAATTTTTATCAAAGACTGTCCTGCTTTTACATCAATTTCATATAACATCACATTTCATCCTCAGGACAAGGCTGTAATTGGTGCTGTCTTTGTTCCCATTTTTCTGATTAGGAAAATGAGAATTGGAGAAGCAAGTGGCTTAGTCTGTATTATCCATTTAGTAAGCTATTTCAAGGTCAAGTTCAGTTATTCTGACTCTAAAACCAGTATGTTTTCTACTACATTTCTTACAAATTAATTTTCCTGTTTTCCCTAACCCCTTGATATTTTATTTTTCCTTCCTTCCTTCCTTCCTTCCTTCCTTCCTTCCTTCCTTCCTTCCTTCCTTCCTTCCTTCCTTCCTTCCTTCCTTCCTTCCTTCCTTCCTTCCCTCCCTCCCTCCCTCCCTCCCTCAATTCAATATTTGAGGGACATCTATTGTGAATATTCTGAAATTTTAAAGACTCCCTTTGTCTTCTTTTTAAAAACACAGCTTTATTGAGCTACAATTCCACCTTCTAAAGTGTACAACTGAATGGCTTTTAGCATATCCACAAGTTGTGTATCCATCGCTATAAAAATTGTAGAACATTTTCATTGCCCTAAAATGATAGCCATCACCCCCACTCCTCATCCTCCCCCCAGACCTAGGCAACCACTAATTTACTTTCTCTTTCTATAGATTTAAGCTATATTTAATATGACAATATGTGGTACTTTGTGACTGGCTTCTTTCACTTAGCATAAAGTTTTCAAAATTCATCCATGTTGTGGCATGCAAAAGTTCTTCATTTCTTTTTATTGCCAAATAATAGTCCACCTTATGGATTTACCACATTTTTTAGTCTTTTCATCTGTTGATGGCCATTTGGGTTGTTTTCACTTACAGGTTACTATAAATAACGCTGTCATGAACATTCTTGCACAAGTTTTTGTGTAAATAAATGTTTTCATTTCTCTTGGATATATGCTTAGAAGTGGAACTGCTGGATCATCTGGTAACTATGTTTAATCATTTGAAGAGTTGCCAGACAGTTTCCCAAAGTGGCTGTACTAGTTACATTTTCGAGAGCAGTATATGAGAGTTCTAATTTCTCCAGTATTCCCTAATACTTATTATGTAACTTTTTTATCCTTTTCTCTTCTGAAGAGCATGACCTTCAAATATATTTTGACCTGGTTATGCAACTTTAGTTTTTTTTTATATTGGAGTGGGGATGTCTATAGATTTTCTCTCAGACCAGATATACTCATTCTTATTTATGGGGTGAAGATTAAATAATAAGTGTTAGTTTCAACTTATGGTCACATGCTTGCTTGTTGAAATCCAGTCTTTAGGTAGCCTCTGTAGGAGGCTTCTATTCCCCTTTAGGACAAAGAAAATCACAAATAAATATTGATTCCAGTTTAACACAAGAACAAGCTCCAAGGGTGTAGAGGCCTTGCATATTTTTGTGAATGCTGTCAACTAGATGTGGGACTCTGAAGGCATATGTGGGGAATGAGCCATAGTAGCAAGTCAAAATGGACTGTGGAAACTGGGAGACTAACAGGAAAATGGGGAAGTCAGAGCAGAGGAGATGGTCCACTCTGGGCTCTTGGTAAAGTGGGCTGACCAGGCTAAGAGCTGGCTTCAGGCAGGAAGCCCCTTATATTATTGTAGGAAACAAATGACTCAGTTTCGGAATCTCTGGCTGCCTAAAAGTACTGCAGGTTTTGCAGGTTGGCAGTGATATTTAAGGCCCAGTCCAGGTTAAATAGATAGTAGAAAGATGGACCAAGAGTCAATGGACTGATAGACTGATTTTTGGTCTGAAAATTACTGAATAAAAATATTGTTTATCCAGTCAGACAGATGTGTTCAAACAGATGTAAAATAGAGGACATGGAAGCTGCACAGGGGCACTATTCCACAGCTCTGCTCACCTAGGCGCCTAGTCAGAGAAGCTCCTGGATTGTCACCTTAGTATCAAAAGGCAGCCTGCAGGGAGAAGAAAGGCAAGTGAGGTCCAGCCACAGGAAAGAGAGTACTAAATGGAACAGGTGGGCTTGGAGGGCCAGGGGTTTACAGGGAGTCCTAGCTCAGATGTGGGATGGCCAGTGTCCCCAGAAGAGCAGGTCTGGGCAGATGGTATTAGAATGATAAAAAACATATACATAAGAATAATTTCCAGCATAATAAGAGTTATGTTTTGGGACCTCAACTCAACTGCCTATGCAGTATTATATCTTGAGAAGATTCTAGCTTACCTTAAAGAATAGGTTAAAATATCTCCTTATTATGGTCTTCAATTATTCCCTAAAAGAAACATAAAGCTAACTCTAGCCTACCTAACTCTTAAAGTATATGGCTGTATCCTAAACTCAAAACACAGAACACAGATACTCATCAGAGGATATAATTTTTAAAAAACCCATGCAGCCTATGTTCAAGGGATAGGGAAATATAAGCCATCTCTTGAAGGTGATTAGAGGACCTGTAAAATCCCATTTCAAATGTCGTGAATGCAGGCAGGAGTAGAGAACTGGATCCATTTTTAAAAATTAGTTTACCACAGTAGACATAATTCATTCACATTCTAATTAGAATCACATCTAATTCCTGGTATTAGCATTATTGTGAGGTATGATATTAAGCAGATATAATACTAAATATTCTGGTACTGACTGTATCCTCTCCTTTAGAATAGGATCAGGTAACATTTATGGCATCTAAACCATACACCCATCTTATGATTAAATCTCCTCACTACTCTTCCATCAAGGGAATCTCTCCAAAGTTAAGAATCTCAGTATTATCTGGAGCAATTCATTTATCTTGCAACTGAATCCTAGTCCTACATCTTGCTGCATATCTCACAGGACGACTTAGAAATCCCTCCAATATGATGTATGCAAAAAATTAAACTCATTATTATTCCTTCCACAAAATTGTCCATCTTCTTCCTACATCCCATATTTAATGAATGACACAAACATTTTTCCAATTACCTTATTCTGAAATCATGAAAGCACCTAAGATTCCTTCTCCCACTAACATTATATACATAATTTTTCAACAAGTCCTATAACTGTACCTCTAAATGGCTTTTAATTCTTGTTTCACCTCCACATTCCACTGCCCCGGATTCATTTCAGGTACCCTCTATTTTTAATCTGAATGATGCAACAACTTCTTGACTTGCCCACTCGCCCCCGCCCCCCATCTCTGGCCTTATCTGTCTCTAATCCAATTATCCACAATTCTGCTTGAATAAGTTTTCTAAAATGCAAATCTGACTATGGCATCCTTCTAAGTAAAAGCCATTCAGAGGTCCTTAAAAATGCAGGCTTCTTACTATAACATTCAATGACTTTGATCTGATTCCTTCCTGTACCTCCAGCATATTTTCATTTCCTGGCTTTGCTATGTTTTCACCCATCTCTCTATGATACACAAGTGATTCCATTTTCCTCCAGTGCATCTCCCTCTATTGTCATATAGGAGGCAGGGCCCATGGTGATTAAGAGCAAGTGTTTTAGAGCTAGATACCCTCATTCTTAATGTCAAGTTTCCACATACTTTTGCTGAGATTCCCTTTCTTTATTTGTAGAGTGAAAATAATAATAATACCTAACACAGAGTTGTTTAATGTGTAAAATGCAATAATGCACTCAAATACCTTTAGCACAGTTACTAGCACAAATAAACATTCTATAATATTAGGTGTTGATCCTAATATTACTTTCCCTTACCTCTACCTGTGAATCTTGATTCCTATTTAGACAGGTATTCTACTATCATTTCAGATCTCAGTTCTCTAATTATACTCTGGGGCATATCTTTATTATAGCATTTATTACATAATATTTATTATATAATATGGTGCTTTTCCTTTCAGTATGCCTATATACTCCCAGAAGACTGCAAGCCTTCGGCTTTGCATCCCTACTGACAGTGTCTGGTCCACTGTAGATATTCAGTGAATATGAGAGACTCTTGTGAAGTTATGCAATGTCAGTGTCCAATTATAGGAGGACTGTGTATGTGTCGCCATAGATGGGAGGTCGCTAGGAGATTCAGTTGAAGCTTCTTGGCTTGGTGGAGGTTATTTATTGAATCAGCTTCCAGGTCAGATCCTGCCAGCTGAAGACTGGCTGGTAAAACCAGTTATAGCTGGTAACTCAGGCATCCCATAAGGTCCTTGAATCAAAACAACTGTGATACAGCCAAGCCGGGGCTCAAATCAAGGACAACTCAATTTGATTCCAAATCATTCAGTCAATTCCAAACCCAACATCAATCAAGCAACGCTGCTTGCATCAATTTGTTGTGAGAAATCTCAACATTAAGAAATCAAACTTGGTGGTGAATATAGGAAGTTGCCACTGTTGACAAGCTTTGGGGTGAATATAAGAAGTTGCTATTGTTGACATCTGATGGAAATGTGATGGCCACAGTTTTGTTGGCTCTGACAATTTTTTACAGATTTCTAAGAGCAATAGTCATGGAAATAAGACTCATTTCCTATCTTAGCCATACAGAATTTCAAATCAGTCCATTATTAGTTTGACCACAATGTTCTTTCTAGAGAGATCACTATTTTTGGTGTTAAGAATATGCTCTTTAACTGGGAAGCTGTATCTGCAATTTGTAAAGAAGATTGTTTCCCCCTCTCTTTTATTTCTATTTTGAGTCCTCTGAATTTTCTCATCAATCAGGAAATGCAGTTGAGGGGCTGAATTTTAACAGTACATTTAACCTCCAAACTCTACCGCAGGAATTTTCAGCACAAGAAGACTCATTTTCATAAATCTCTGCTTTTGATTCAAAATTATTATCATGGCCCTTCCTCCTGATTGCTCTGGGTTATCTGGCATTAGTGTTGAAATTATTTGTAGACACAAGAGCTTGAGATAAGTCCAGAATTTCTGCCTGCCAATTTTCAGTTTGGCTTTCAAAATGGAGCTCTTTACTTTCTTTTGTATTTATCTTTTTAAAAACCTTTCCGTACAACCCACTTTCCCTATTTGTCTTTATTCCAGTGTACATGGCTTATATATAATATTTAACTAATGCTAAAACATTCCTAATTTTTTTCACTTCCAGTAGAGGAAGAAATATCTCACCATCTCCAGAATATTTTTATGGCCCTATACTTGAAGAACAATGAGGAATCTCATGGGCAGTTCTGGGAAGATGGTGTTGGAGTAGGCAGGCATGGCTCAATTTTCTCAAAAAAACAATGGAAAAAGGGCAAAAGGCTGTCTGAGGGATGTGCTTTGGGGGTCAGCAGACCATTACAGTGCTATACAACTTCCAGTAGGGAGAGGAACAGAGAGGCAAAGAATCCGAATCAATAAACTTGAGTTAGCAAACCCCTGCAGCAGCCAGAAAGGGATCCCATCCCCCAGTCCTGAGCTATTAAGCTGGGATAAAACTCCTGGCTCACTGCAGCTGCCTGAAATGAGGGTGAAGGGCAAACAATAACTGATAAATTTGTTACCAAAAGACCAGAATTACAAGAGATACTAAAGGGAGTGCTACAGCCTGAAGGAAAAAAAAAAGATGACAGACTTGGAGAAGATTGTAGAAATGAAGATTATTAAGAAGAGTAAATTAAAGAGTAAAAAGACAGACAATAGTGAGATATGACAAGACAGCCAAAGGACAAAATGGACAAAGTAAGCAATGCCTTTACAGTAATAACATTGACTGTTAATGGCTTAAACTCCCCAATGAAAAGACATAGACTGATAGAATGGATTAAAAAAATATGAGCCATCTATATGCTGTCTACAAAAGACTCACCTCAGACATAAGGACACAACCAGGTTAGAAAATGAAAGGTTGGAAAAAGATATTGCATGCAAATAGTAACCAAAAAAGAGCTGGAGTAGTGATACTAGTATCAGACAAAATAGATTTTTAAATGCAAAACTGTTATAAGGGATGAAGAATGTCATTGTATATTAATAAAAGGAGCAATTCATCAAGAAGAAATAACTATACTAAATATTTATGCACCTAACCTGAGTGCCCCAAGATACATGGGGCAGACACTGGCAAAACTGAAGGGAGAAATAGATGTCTCTACAATAATAGTTGCAGACTTTAATATACCATTCTCAGTTTTGGATAGAAATCTGGACAGAGGATAAATAAAGAAACAGAGAAGTTGAATAATATGATAAATGAATTAGACCTAACAGACATCTATAGAGCATTGCACCCCAAAGCAGCAGTATATTTTTCAAGCCTTCATGGGTCCTCTTCCAGTGTAGATCATATGTTGGGTCATAAGAAAAGGCTCAATAATTTTAAAAAGATTGAGATTATACAAAACACTTTCTCTGATCATAATGAAATGAAGCTGGGAATAAATAATTAACAGAAAAAGTGAAAATTCTTAAATATATGGATATTACAACACACTCTTAAATAACCAGTCAGTCAAAAAGGAAATTGCTAGAGAATACAGCAAATATCTTGAGAAAAATAGCCAAAAATATTTTTTTAAAATGAAAAAGGAAGTTGGAGGACTCTCACTTCCAGACTTTAAACATATCACTTAGCTACAGTGGTAAAAACAGCATGATACTGACATAATGACAGACAGATTGACCAGTGAATGGAATAGAGAACTCAGAAATTGACCCTCATATCTACAGTCAAGTGATTTTTCACAAGGCTGTCAAGCCCACCCAGCTCTGCTAGAACAGTTTATCAACAAATGGTGCTGGGAGAACCAGATAGCCATCTCCAAAAGAAAGAGGATCCCTATCTCACACCTTACACAAAAATTAACTTAAGATTGATCAAGGACCTAACTATATACGTGACAACCATAAAATTTCTAGAAGAAAATGTAGGGAAACATCTTCAAGACCTTGTGGTTAAGTTGTAGTTTCTTAAACTTTACACCCAAAGCAAGAACAACAAAAGAAAAAATAGATAAATGGGACCTCTTCAAAATTCAACACTTTTGCACTTAAAGCATAAGTTTCTTCTTTCACCAAAGTCTGTTGCCACGTGTTGGAGCAAGATGATTGCCGACGTTTGCCAGGGTTCAGGCTTCTTGGGTTCCTCTAATCCCAGGTCTCCATTTCTCGCTGACCTCAGCTCCTCTGTTTTCTCCACAAGGTCAGCCATAGACTATGAGGCTCTGTAGGCTTTGCCTCTCTCCACAAGGCCAGCTGTGAACTCTCAGGTGAAAGGCTCGTCTCTATTCCTGGGGCCTTCTCTCCGTCCTCACAACCAAGCTCCTCTGTGTGCTTACTTCCTGGGGCTCCAGCTCAAAAACTGCAGCATTAAAAACTCCTCCGTCTCTGTCCTTTGCCATGTCTTTTATCTGTGCATTCCCACGCACGAAGGGGCAGGGACTCAAGGCCCTACTGACATGGCCCAAAGCCTTAATCATTATTTAATCACGTAAACCTCTGAATCCAATATAATCTTATATGTCCAGAGGAAAAGACCAGTTCACAAACATAATCCAATATTTCTTTTTGGAATTCATCAATAATATCAAACTGCTACACTGCACAATTAAAAAATGGGCAAGAGAATTGAAAAGACAATTGTACAAAGAAGAAATACGAATAGCGAAGAAACACATGAAAAAATGTTCAATGTCACTAGTGATTAGGGAAATGCAAATCAAAACTGCAATGAGCTGAGGAAAGAGAAAGCAATCCATGCAAGGAACCCTTCTACTCTATCTCCCCTATGGAACAAAAGCCCTGTGTACAGATGGGTAAAACCAAACACTCAGAAAATCTCTGCAATTTAGAAAAGGGAACATTAAAACTGATCTCTGTCCTAGAAGTGAGGCAGGAGTGTGTGTTGGGCTCAGAATTACAGTCAGAGGAGGGGTGGGACCACCATGCAGACCACATCCCCAAGATTCAACATATGGTGCCTATAAAAGAAGACATGGAGCTGAGGGTGGAGCAGACACTGAATTAAAAATAAAAACTCTCTGGAATATGACCCACTTTTAATACAAGGTATGACAAAAGGTACATGAAGAGTGTAATACATTGACAATAACCATATCAACAAAAATCTCAACACCAAACTTCTAACTAAATTAAACCAAATCTGAGTATTAAAGGCCAATCAAAAAAGAAAAGTGTGGCCATTTCCAGACATAAAAGCTATTTATACCAGACTTTTCTAGCTTTTCCAGGATTTGTGGCTTTTAAGAACAAACATATTGAGGAATGTGAAAAAAAAATGAAAAAGAAAAATGCTACAGAGAGATAAACCAATAATCAGGACCAGACTCAGATAAGATTCAGAGGTTTGGATTACTTGAAAGGAGACTTAAAATAAATACACTTTATATGATAAAGTTTCTAATGGAAAAATTGGACAACATAAAATCAGATAGGTGATTTCAGTAAAGATGAGAACATAAGAAATAATCAAACAGAAGTGCTAGAAAAGAAAACACAGTAACAGAAATGAACAAAAGAGGAAAAATCAATGATGTTAAATAATTGTCCATACAAATTATAACACTGAAATACATAAAGAAGAGAAAGAGAGAGAGAGAAAGAAAGAGCACAGAACTGAACATCTAAGTGATGTATAGAATAATGTCTAATGGCCTAACGTGTGTAATTAGAATCACAAAAGGAGAAGAGAAAAATGGTACTGAAGAAATATTTGTTGAAATATTGGCTTAGAATGTTCCAAAATTAGTGCCAGTCATCAAACAAAAGACTTGAAAATCTCAGAGAAAACCAAGCAGAAAAAATACCACAAATATCACATCTAGGTACGTTTTGTTCAAACTGCTGAAAACAAAAGTCAAATAGAAAATTTTGAAAATATACAGAATTAAAAATGACATTGCTTACAGAGTAAAAAGATAAGACTTACAGAAGACTTCTTACGTGAAACCATGCAAGGCAGTAGAAAATGTAAAGATATCTTTAAAGTGGTGAACGGAAAAAATAACACAAAACAGCATATCACCCATATTCTGAAAATATGTTTCAGAAGTGAAGATGAAATAGACTTTCTTATGCAAACAACCATCAAGGGAATTCAATGATTCCAGGCCTATTTCACAGAGAATGTTAAAGACAACTATTTACTGCAGCACCGATGGTACTGACATATTATCTTATGTAAAAGTATATGACAACAATAACCCAAGGATCTAAAGAATGAATTGGAAACTATACTCTTGCATGGTCTCTATACAACATGTGAAGAGGAATAAAATATTTAAAAGTAGAATCTGATAAGTTAAGTATGTTCATTGTAGACATAGAGAGTAGGGGAACTTCATGTCAGATGAGAGTGAATTCAAAATGGATAATGATCAGAAGGGCAAGAAGATTATTGGTCAGGCGTGTGCTCTGTGCTACACTGTGTAAGAGGTAGATAGGCACAAAACTGGGGCAAATATTCATGGTCTCTTTGGACAGAAGATAGGTCACATACCTGGATTTTTTTTATATAGATGATAACAAAAGCAAAGGCATCACTTGAGGGGAGGAGACGTTGATGGAACATTTGGAAAATCACAAGAAGTACATTCCTGAATCAAAAACGACCTTCACTGGCATTAAGGAGGAAGAAAGGGCAGACTTGATAGATTATCTCAAAAAAGTTACTAATGAGTAACAGTTGGCCACTGCCTTATTAATTATAAATCAGAAGTGCCTCATGACTTTTTACATGTACCATATTTAAACTGATCTCATACGCTAGAACTCAGATCATGAATGCCCCACAGAATATTTTTGTTGGACAGTCTTGAGGTAATTAAGACTGGCTTGTAGTTAAATGAACATGGCCAAGGTTTTTGAATGTTTTCAGTAGTTCTTGTTCAGCAAGTGCTATCACTATTTTCCCCTTCTAAATATATGAGTAGAATTGAGGCTTAGTTGGCGTAGTAAAGTTCAACTTTAGCCCAAAAATGGTGAATGCCAACTCACAACCTGTAGGAGATTTGTTTTATATTCAGACTTACATAAGGGGTTATATGAATATATTTATGTTCTAGGAAAATCCCTTCACTGTGTCATAGAACAGAGCAAGACTCACCTGATTTTTCAAGTGGTTTTTACCAGTCTGTTTAAAGGCAGGGCTGAATATAAAGATAGCTATGTTCACTTTATCTTTTTTGTCTTAACTATGTCAATCTAATAAAAATTCACTGTGTCTGAAATGTTTCCTTTTAATTAATGAAGGTGTGGTTTATATATAATATCAAATAAAGAATATTTAACAATTATCACACACACAAAATTAATAAATATATTCATTGCAGTAAACTCTAGGGAAAATCTAAAAACAATTTTAAGGAGTTCAATATTTTAAAAATACCATTTACAATAATAACAGAAAATGAAATATATATATGTAAATAAAAAACAACTTGCTGAAATCTACAAATCTCTGATAAAAGAAATCAAGATGTCCTAAATAAATGGAGGGTGGTACAATGTTCATGGATTGGAAAACTCAATATTGTTAAAGTGCAATTATCAGCAATTTGATCTGTGGATTCAATGCAACCCCAATTAAAATTACAATTGGCGTATTTCTCGATATCAATAAGCTGATTCTAAATTTATATGAAAAGGTAAAGGAACTAGAATAGCCCCCACAAAATTTGAGCAAGAAGAAAAAAGTAGGAGGAATTATTCTCTGTGATTTCAAGATATGCTATAAATCTACTGAAATCAGTATAGGGTGAAAATATAGTCATACAGATCAATGGAGAAGAATAGGGAGACCAAAAGTAGACCCCCATGATAGAATCAACTAAGTTTTATACAAAGATAAAAATGCAATTTAATGGAAAAGGATGTCTTTTCAACAAATGGTCCACGCACACACTCAAAATAATATCAGTATAAACATGGCACCTTATTTAAAAATTAACTGGAAATGGTAGTCCTGAATGTAAAATATAAAATTATAAATATTCTATAAGAAAATATAAGAGAAGATCTGTGTGACCTTGGGTTAGATACAGCACCAAAAGCTTGATCTATAAAAGGAAAACTTGATAAGTCAGAATTTATTAAAATTAAAAACTGTTCTCTATGAAAGGCACTCTTAAAGGAAGGAAGTTAAAAACAAGCTAGACATTTGGAGAAAATATTTGCAAATGGCTTGTATACAGAATATAAAGAACTGTTCAAACTCAATTCTAAGGAAACAAACAATTTAATACAAAACTGGGTAAGAGATTTAAACAGACACTTTACCAAAGAAGACATATAGATGGTAAATAAGCATAGGAAAGGATGCTCAACATAATAGGGAAATTCAAAATAAAACATCAATGTGGTATCTCCAAAGACTAATTAGAATGACTAAAATATACACACTAAAAAGCCTGCCAATATTAAGTGCTGACAAGGAAGGATAGCATCTAGAACTCTCATACATTGCTGGTAGGAATGCAAAGACAGAGTCACTTGATTGTTTCTTATAAAGTGGAGCACACAATTATCACATAACACACATCTTGAATCTTGAAACTTGACTCTATTGACAGCAGAAACATCACACCCTCACATATGTAATAAGGTCATTCCACCTTTTCTTTACTTAAACATTCTGTAATATGTTTGCTCTTTTAAAATAGCTAACGGGGTTTTACTTTCCTGATTGCACTCTGACTAATACACCATAATAATATATAATTTAAAAAAATCTTCATAAAATATTTTCATGATCTGGGGAAAAGCGATAATAATTATACATTTACCTTCATAACTTTTGGGTGTTATTTATTCCTTACCTCCAGACCACAATGCCAGATATCCGGATAACATTTTACTAAAGAGCCAAGTATGTTAAAAAAAAAGCCTTCCATATTAGTTAAATACAGAGATCATCTTTTGCTATAATGCCAACAACATATGATTTATAATTTTCTGCCTCTTTTATATCTTTTTCTTATTGAAATAAAAGCCAACTGGTCAAATTACATTCATCACCTTCTCTCCTTTCCCAAAACCTATACCGCCTCTTGTGTTTTTTGCCAGTGCAATCAGGAGAAGAGCTGCCAGCAAACATTTTCTGAAGTCTCAGAGAGTAAATATTTTAGGATTGCAGGCTAGCAGGCCATACTCTCTCTGACATGATTACTCAGCCCTGCCTTTGTAGCACAAAAACACCCATAGACAATGTTTAAACAAAAGGGCATTGTTGTATTTCAATAAAACTTTATTTACAAAAATAGGCAGCTGGACTCTGGGCAGTGGTTTGCCTACTGGTGATATGGTGTAATGCCCAATAATCATCTTTAATTTCTATCTCCAATCAAATTCAAAATTCAAATTAGTTCAACAAATATTTATTGAGTATGCGCCCTTTCCCTGACAAGATGAAAGGTACAAATTTTAACTCAGAAGCAAGTTTTATAGATATCTACCTGTATATATTCTTACAGTCCCATTATGCAGAGACTCCTACTTGGTTTTCTAACTTCTCTCTCTAACATCCAGATTACAATTACTGACGAGATTTGAAGGCATTCTCTCTTGAGAGCCCACAGATATTTTTTTCTTTTTTTTTTGAGAAGTTGTGAGTTTACCAAACAATCCTACTTACCACACAGTATTCTTACACATTGCTCCATCACTAACACCTTACATTGTCCACAGATATTTTTTGCCACAAAGAATATGTCAACACAGCCCAGTTCTTGGTCAAAGACAGAATTGCCATAGCATGGCTTGGAGGCCATCTGACTCCCTTTGTGGTTAATAGTCATATAGCTGCAGAATCCGAAACATCTGAGAAAGCAGAATTGCACAATAGAATTGTCCCATTGTTATTTCCAGAAAGGTCATTATCTCTAGTGTAAATAGCATCATTTAAAACAGTGAAATATATTTATAATGCTATTATGTGAGAAATATATTTTTTCTAAACTAAACAATAATTGGTTCTTACCTTGGCTATTTGTGGCTCTGGTAATGTAATTCTTGCCTCCCTGGCTTCTGCTTGTGGCATCTCCAAGAATCTGATAAAAAGGCTGGAAGAAGCAGTGCTGGATGTTGATTTGTTGTTAATGAAGAAATAGATCCAAGGCTGGACCGATCTTTACTTATCGAGAGATCATTTTAATTTAGCAAAACCAGGTCTGCTTTGGACCAAAAAAAAAAAAAAAAATGACTTTCTTATTTCTATTATCCTAAGCTAGAGGGAAAAATAAACTAAAGAGGTGAACTAGAGCTGCCTGATCATCAGAAAGGGCCTGCACTGCCTTGCTGCAGCTGAGGAAGCATTGGAAGTGGGAATTTACAATGCCATGGGCACTATCCCTCCTCGGGAAGAAGTCACCCTGATTGTGATTGTATTAATAGTTTTGCTTTAATATTCACCACATTCCTGCTCCACCAGCTCCTTTTGAGAAAATTCTATGTGGTTCTTAGTACAGATGTGCATTAAATATGGGCAGGGAGCCAAGGCACTAATCAGATGAATATCATTCCATTTGGAAAATGCTTGTTGCCCATTTTTTTTTCCCTCTTGTTTCTCCATTCCCCACTATTTCTCCATCACTTTATAACATCTCAAAGCATCCTTTCCTTATGTATAAAAATAGTACCAGTCCCATGGACTGGGACAGATGTTAGAAGAGATACTGAATGAAATGCAAATAGCACGGTCTATCGCAATATGTGTGTGCCCAATGCAAGGTAAATACACTTTTAAAAGCTATTTTAGAGAACCCCAAAGTGAACCAGTCCTTCAGGAGAACATAGTCCATTTGTTTCCCTGGCAGGTGCAACAGAAAAACTGGGACTTGCTTGCCCCAAAGACAAAGTCTCAGGCTCCCCCTAGACCTAGTGAGTCAGACTCTCTAATAGTTTAAGAAACTTCCTAGGTGGTTCTTATGGGCAGTGAGGTTTGTGAACCAGACCCTCATCCACCCCACTTTCTAGTGCTCAGATCCTTCTTTCAGAAGCCCCACTATTGTTCCTCTAGCGTCTCTTTAAATGTCTTCAGTGACAGTGAACTCACAATCTCCTGGGGCAGACCTGTCTACATGTGACAAGTCTGAGAAGAATTTCCCTCTACCCTAATAAAAGCTGCCCTTGGTATCTTCCACTTACTGATGCTAATTCTACCTCTTGAGATGAGGAAGAACATATTTAACCTCTTTTCCCAATTGAAAGGCCTACAGTTATGTGAAGACTTGTCCTAACTTTCTGACTCTTCTCTCTTCTAGGGCTAATGCACATGACAAAAGCCCGGGTCCCAGATCCCAGCCTCTTGATCACTGAATATGGCCAAATGCATTTCCCGTGCTGAAGTTTTAGTACCTTATTCTTCCCGCTCTCTGATAGTCACCCCCCTTTGAAATTTCTTATTATCTTATTACAATTATTTCTTCCTCTAACAAGTATAGAACATGTTCTTGTCCGTAAAACTGACGGACTAAGACTCTCAGGTATCTTTCATCAATTTGATTTCCATATCCTAAATCGTAATGTAAGTTACTCACCATAAAGACTGGCTTTTCATATGAGAATCAGAACATTTAGAATTGGGGCAGTGTTAAAGAAATTGAAAAACATATGGATCCATTTTAAGTTAAGACATCAGAGACCTTGGTAGGCTAGGCGATTTCCTTCTGTTTCCTAGTACGAAGGCTACTTATATTAATAAGATGACATTTACATAATGCACATAACTCAGGCTAGCAGCCTGCAGACATGTTTTGCTGTTTATCATAGATAATAATTAAAAGTCAAAGATTTCACATACCGTTGTGGAAAATAATTGAGAGATCTTGCAATTACCTGTCAGCTTACCTGTATCGTAACCGTGGGTTGAAGCTAAATGTTGCTTGTTCATTTAGTCAGGGATTATATTGTCAACTTTATCTGTCTGGACTTTGAAGTCCTCACTTTTACCTTGCCCCTCTTATATTTTTTTTCTTTTAACTTGAGCTCTAAATTAATCCTATACAATCTCCATAATTACCATATGCATACACACATATCCTAGATATGTGTAGATTAAGTTATCTGCAGTCCCTAACATGTTAAGTACTGGCACAGTGGTTTAGAGCAGCTCTGGAGTCAGGCTGCTTGCTTCAAATCCCCATTTTATTACTTACAAGCTTGGCAACATTAGACAAATAATTTAATCTTTCTGAAACATGGTTTCTTCATCTGCAAAATGGATAATGTAACATTATTGGAAAGCTTACAGAAGAAAATGAGTGGAAATATTCAGCAGAGTTTAATAAGACCTTTGTCTCCTGGAACTAATATTGGGCTCTTTCTACTGGGCCATATTGCTACACCCTTTTGTCTCATGTGCCTCCCTAGGCCCCAGTTTTTCTTGCCTCAAAAGTGAAAGCCTCCCTGGGGCTGCTGAAGAACACTAGGTGAGCTACTGAAATATGTCAACATCCTGCCAAACAACCCTCGACCCCAGTGCTTTTTATGAGGTTCATATGAAGAGGGCTGAGTGTGGAATGATCCTCTGGGTGAAACCTTCAGGTTAGATTGTGAGTAGGATTGGATGCTTCTATGACCAATTAGTAACACCTGGCAAGGAATCAAAGCAGAGAATCAATTACATGATTTGTTAGGTAAATTAGTATACTGGGAGTCCAGCTGATGTCCATTGCAAACCCTGCTAAGGGTCTTGCACAACTGATTGGCTGCCCAAGGTGGTGGCATTCCTTTGTTGAATCAGTAATATGGAAAATTCACTTGTGAGAGAAACCTGGGCTACTAAGCTAAACCCAGGCCATTAGGTAGCCAAGTATCTTCAAACTTCACATTATAAATAGCAATCCCTTCTCTTTCCATTTTACAATTTTTTAATGCTCAGAATTTTGGGTGCTGTGTGGCTGTGTAGAGAATAGAGTCGTTCTCATTTTTTAAAGATGGCATTAGCTGATGTCTTAGGAACACTCTGGAAAGAATCAGCCAACACAACCTCTTTACATTTCTCATAGTTTTGTTTTGTCTCACCTGCCTTAGAACAATGTGGGTCAATTTTACAAAACTAAAAGCAAACTTCCTGAACCTATACAATACCTTTTAAGATATATCTCAGGGGTGGATCCAAGGAATGCCCACCCCCAAACACCCTAGGCTGAAACAGAACAAACTTTGAAAATTAAAAAAAAAAAAATCAGTAGTTGGTTAAACATTATAGCTGATGAACTGGTTCTGGAGATAAGAATTAGGATCATTCCATCAACAGATGTTAATATAAACTAATATAGGAGGAATACAAAGTTGTGAGTCCAGGCATTGAGGCATGTGTAGGTTGCTTTACCTCTACAAAATAAAATAAACAAACAAACATGAACAATGTAAGAAATAAGAACTTTATAATAAAATGGATTATGCTGATGGTGAGTGCTGTAGGATTTCAGGATATACCAACTAATAAAGAAGGAATGGTTTGGGAAGGAGGTGATATAATATGAGGGAGGCCTTGAAATATGGTCAGGGTTTAGTTAAATGGATGCAAGAGAAAAGGGATTTTGTGGCAGAGGTAAAGGGACAGTCTGAATAAATGTGAGGAGTTGGTAATAAACACAGGATTTAGAATAATAGAGAATTGAGTGGATGGACCAAAGATAAAGAATAAACCAATTTGTGTGGGTGCTTCCAAAAGTAATTATGACAAAGCCTGAGATCCTGGATTTCGAGGTGCCCTGTTGTGTATTAATGAAGAGGAAATCGCTTGATCCATTGAGAACATACAGTTATTTCTAAAACAATGAAATCTGACTGGGCATTTGACCAATACATTCTCTTGGTTCTACGTGCATTTCTGGTCTGGAAATGTATGGATCAGCTTCACTTTGGGCAAAAGAAGATGGTAAACATATCCAAGGCAGAACGAAGCATTTGTCACAGGAATGCAATCCTGGTCAAAAAGCAGGGAGAAGGGAAAAAGGAGAAAAGTTGAAAGCCCAAGATTTACCTGCCTCTACTCATCTCTTTAGCTCTGTATCAAGGGGCTACTCTCTGATCTGGAAACCTGAACAGTGCCTCTCTGGTAATCTGTGTGTGCAGCAGGATCAAACTACAAAGCGTAGCTTTATAAAATACTGTTGCTGAAATGGGAACTGGCAGCCTCATTCATTTTAAATAAGACTAAAACATAGAATTACATTCTTTCTCAAGGTTTCAGATGGCATTTAATATTTCTTACACTAAATCCAGGATCACTTGGAAAACCCACAGAAGATTAAATGCAAGTTCTGTTTTTATATATTCTTTTAACATTAGAAAAATAAAGTTTTTGCTTTTTTTAAAGCCTTTAATCAGGTCAGCGTCATTCATTTACATGGCTCTGAGACTGTGCAAGTTGGAACAAGAGTTCTAAGGCACTATGTAGACAAGAGTTGGCTGCTAAGAAAATTGCTCAGTTTCCAAGTCAAATAGTTCAGTGGCAAGAAAGGTACTTGTTATGTGAGAGAGGCCTCAAATGGGCACACAGACCTGCATAGTGTAGCAAGACCAAATGTCTCCATGATCTTGGAAAGGTGCTATCAGCTTTACCCCACATGTTGGTCTACAAGTCACAGCATGATGGCTATTTTTACACCATTGTTTAATCTACACCATTCATACTGAGTATATTGGATATGTGTTGTTATTTCAGCCATGCAACTTAGAAGCCCCCTTTTTGGGTAAAAATATTCTCATCTCCCTTTGATGAACTACAGCTCCTAGCTCCTGTAGTCTCAAGTGGTGTGCTTTGGATAGTACTCACTCCATGTTTTGGGCCCAGAAGGAAGCATGTGACTTAGGCTTGTGTTGGATGAACATGTAATTAGGAAACAAAATTGGAGCACACAGAACAAATCTGTGCTAGAAAGACCAAGAGAGTGACATGCTTTTTGTTTTTGTTTTCCTGGAATATCTGTAGTTACCTTGTCGACACAAAGGGAGAGACTGTCTGAGAATGGGGCCAATACAGAGAAGAAAATGTGGCCCAGAGAGCGAGAAAAAATAAATGGATGATATCATGTGATCCTTGATTCAAGCTACACATGAGATTGTGTGTGTGTGTATTCACGAAGAAATAAAGTTGTGTTTTAAGCCACTAAGGTAGGGTTCAGTTATATGATGGTAAGTGCCAGGGGTGGATAGATAAATGTTTATCAACTAGCTTTCTGGTGTATGTGTGTGGGGTGGCAGGATAAAGCTCTGATCTGTAGTGCTTGCTAATCTCTGTAGTATACATGCTCTACCAACCTGATGCCACTGAACATGGACTTGGAAAGAGATATGCATAATTAGCTCTCACAAGCTGATAAGAGTTGGCTGTAAAGCATTACTGGTCAGGTGGTATACTGTTTTCAACAAGTCAAAAATTTTTTTCTGTTGGCATTTATCAACCATTTTAGAAACATACCTTTCTTCAATTTTTGAAATGTTGCTATGGTATGACGACGAGTGGGATACTTTCTATTTAGTTTATTAGTAAAGAATGAAGAGTAAATACCCATTAAAACTGTAATAGGGGTAGATTTAGAATACTTATTTCATAAAATTGTTACTTAGTAATGGAAGCTAAGAACAAAAGCATTGGAATCAAACAGACTTATTGTATGCGTGGCCTGGAACAATATTTAAGTTTCTCTGTCACTGTAGGAACTTGGGCAAGCTAAGTAAAGTTCTCTGAGTCTCATTTTCTACATCTATAAAATTTAGTGTAGACTAATTCCTAATTCATAGCATTGATCAGAGGACTAAATATTTTAATTTATTTGAAAGGGCTTAGCATATTGCCTAGACCATGGTAAAGTCTCAGAAAATATTAATAATTATCATAACTCTTAAGCAGGGCAACTGATTCTCTCCATTTTTCTAACAGACATCTGTAGGGAACCTGTGTGGTGTGTTAGCATGGAAAGAACCTGAGCTTTGGGGACAGAGGACTTGGCTTTGATTTCCAGCTCTAGCACTTTCTAGTTGAGATCTTAGGCAAGTTACTTCAACTCCCATCACCTATGTTTCTTCATATGCAATTTGAGAATAATAATAACTACCTCAAAATAATTATATGGAACACGTGAAATAATACTTCTGTGACTAATAACAAGGGAAATCCAATACAAGGGCTAATTAAATTTTACATATGTCTCTCTTCCAAATATTCTGGATCATTGAACCATTCGACCAGTTGAACCAATGGAGAAAAAAAAGCTTATGCACTAAGCCAATAGTTTGCTTTCCAAATATTTCTGGATTTTGAAAACTTGTGTCAGAGAAGCCTAGTGGTGAGAATTTAAAAGGAAAGAATTGGTAAGCCATGTCCTATACTAAAAAGAGTACCAGTTACAGTAGAAATAAAAAAATGGAAGTCCATGGTTTGTTTCTACAAAGAAGTTTCAGAAAAGTCTGGGAGAAACAATTATAGGAAGATGAGAAGATCATTATTGAGAATTCACCAAGTTTGGCCAAGAAAAAGAGGAAAGAAGGATAATCTCTAGAGAAGAGAAACTATGGTCCTCTGACAGGAATAATGAAAGGGAATGACCAAAGAAAGACTCTAAGTTGATATTGGAAGAGGGAGGGTAGGACTCTCTGAGGAGAATAGATTAGGCAAATCCAAGAGAGAAGCGGGAGCTAAGGATTCTAGAAGGCCATGATAGCAAGGGTCATGGTGATTAACTGAGATGCAGGCAGCCACAAAAAGGCTGAGAGATGAATGCTCCTGGGCCCCTCTCCTGATTCTTGGACCTACCACTAGCAGGAAGAATCAAAGATTCAATTTTCTTTGGCAGAGCTCTGCTATGTGAAGTTTTCTATGTGGGTTTTAGCAGCTCTGCACCATTGTACTGAGGAGTGTCCCAGGAACAAAATCAGCAAAACAGAGCTCTTACTACAACGGTCAAATGAAATGACCTCTAGTTTTTTGCTGGCTTTTTGTCATTTTCTAGACAATTAAAAAAAAAATTTAATCTAAACATCTTTTTAAAATTTAATTTTATTTTGAAAGGAGCTTTAGATTGCATAAATGATACATAGAAATATAGGGGATTCCCATATACTCCCCTTCCCCTCCCACACTTTCCCCTTTCCCACATTAACAACATCTTTCATTAGTGTGGTATATTGGTTATAACTGATGAGCAAATATTGAAGCATTGCTGCTAACCATGTTCTATAGTTTACATTATAGTTTGCACTTTGCTCCCACAATTGTATAGGTTTTGACAAAATGTATAATGGCCTGTATCCATCATTGCAATGTCATGCAAGACAATTCAAATGTCCCAGAAATGTCCCATGTTACACCTATTCTTCCCTCTCCCTCACCTCAGAACCTCTGGTGGCCACTGCTTTTATATCAATATTACAAGTTTTTCCATTGCTAGAATAATATTAAGCCTACTTTAGTCCATAGTTGCCTTTCCCCCTTATGTTTGTTCATTCCTCAATCTTGAGGATTTGGAGATGGTGATGACCACTCAGTTTCTGATTGAGAAGGGGTTTAGATCCCATGGGGCAGATGGGTGGAAATGTCTTGCTTGCAGTTGTGGATACTGTCTGCTTCAAACAATAGTTTTACAAATTTTCCAGAGTTTTTCATATTTATATAAGAGGAATGGGTATATAATACAAGGTACTCTGGTATAATGAATTGGAATAAAATCCTTGTTGATTTCTATTTTTTAAAAGGATGTCTCTCAGTTTTTCATCCACTGAAATTCCTCCTTCTTGTAACTTTATGCTTTTAAATATATTATTTCTAGCATTTCTAGTCATTTAGAGTAGGAGAGGCTGTAGTTTATGCTTAGTTCTTCAGAGTGAATAAAACATTCCAAAGGTAGGCATCAAATGGCTCTCCTCATAGGCATTTGCCCCTAATTACACATAACAGTTTTCTGGTAATGGGTTTAGTTTACTTGATCAGGACCTCTTTTTCTAACTGCTGGAAAAATTTTCCTATCTTTTTATTATGATTTAGGGTTCTCTCAACCACCTCCTACAGAATGGATTTCTTTGGGATTTTGAGTGAAGCAATAGTTTTACTTGTATTTCTCGGATACAGAGTGACTGATATTATTGTGCCTCATGAATTATTCCTCAAGACTCAGAAAAGTTCAGGAGAAACCTGCACGTAGATGATAAACTGAAAAATATGACAGAAGTTTGGGATCCCAGAAAACAGGAGGCACCTTTGGGAGAGTAAAGCCTAGCCTCCATTTGTGCATGTTAGAGTCTGGCTCGCACTTTTCTGTCAGCCTAAGTTACCCTAGTTACCCTCAGTAAGCCTGGGCTCTACCCCAGCTACCTCCAGCTCCGCAAAATGTAAACCAGCTCAGGCTGCTAAAAACAAGTACAATAGCATCCACTGAGGAAAAGACGAGACTATTCAAAACTTCCCACTGACTTTGACCTAGCTATTGATTGAGGGCTACAGTCCCTTCCCCTTCCTTGTTATTTCAAAGAATGTATCATGTGACCACTGAGTAAAAGTTCAGCATTTAGACTAGGAGGAAACTTTTTATGTCAGCTGAGATCTTAAATGAGATTAATTTGGTGGTTGTCCATCCTCACCTCCTTGTTAGCATTTCTGGGACTTGGAATTGTCCTAAATGACATTGCAACGACAGATATAGGCCATTATATATCCTGCCATAAGCTACAGAATTGAGTGGGAGAGTGTAAACTACAATGTAAACTATAATTCATGCTTAGGGGCAATGCTCCAAAATGTGTTCATCAATTGCAAGGAATGTACCACACTAATGAAAAAGTCGTTATTGTGGGGGAAAGTGGGAGGTATGGGGAGTGGGGCATATGGGAATACCTTATATTTTTTATGTAATATTTTATGTAATCTAAGTATCTTTGAGAAAAAATAAAATATATTTTAAAAAAACAAATGAGATTAATTTGAAATCCAGCCAAGAGTTCTCCTTGACAGGAGATATTACAGAGTGAGAAAAGTCCAAAAGTGCGAAGGGAATTGGTGAGAATCAAATCCGTTTCCAAGTTCTTCAAGACATCATTAGCAGGGGCAAATTATAGTAACATTACTTACTTAGGTTTTGTTTAGGATCCATATACATTCAGCTACGCAGAAATGGACTAAACTGTCATCTGGTTCTTTTCAAATGGAAGTACAAATTGATATCCTTCAGAATCCTTTGCATTAAGTATAGTTTGAGCTGCTAGTCTATGATTTGAGACTACATACAGAGTTGGATGTCACTGTAGATATTTTTTGTTTTCTAAGTGAAAGAAATTAAGAGATGGTTTGGAGACAGTAGGAAATGGACTTAGTCACACTTACCTACATGGTTTACGCCATCATTTGACATAAAGGTTATATATTTTATTTTATTATTTGTTCTGTGTTTTGGGGAGCTAAAGGTACATTAACGTGTGTATGTATGTGGGCATAAAACTTAGATCCATGAGTTACATGTTTGTACTCTACACATCAGACTTCCCATTGATGAATTAATTCATTCAAATTTACTAAGTATTTAATAAGTGCAGGGCACAGGAGGTAACTTGGGCAAGCCTAAATTTAGTTAGAAGAAATATTTATGATAGTGGGAAATGTAAGTGGTGCCAGAGTTTCCCAAATCAAATTTTGTGATCTATTTTTTTTCTCATTAAACTTTGTTTTAATTGATCTCAAAATTCTGTGACAGATTTTTGGTCAAAATTTTTTTTCATCTAAAAAATATTGATTTTAAAATCTAATAACATAAAAAAATCTAATAACATGTGGTAGAAGATGGACTGTGGTTAACAGTACAAATATGAGAGTGTTCTCTCATGAACTATAACAAATGTACAACACTAATACTTGGTGTTAATTATAGGGGATATATGGAAAAAAATAAACCAAACGTACACTATATACCATAGTTAGTGGCAATAGTCTGATCATGTGCTTTCATAATCTCTAACAAATGTTCCACAACAATGTAAGGTTTTGGTGGAGGGGCAACACATGGGGATTCTACACATTACCCATGATTGTTTTGTAAGCTCACAACTTCTCTAATAAAACTGAAAAAAAAAAAAACCTAATAACTTAAAACTGCTACACAACAACAAATGGTCCAAAAAACATTCCGTTCCTTCTGAAGGTTTTATGATGCATTGTTATCATTAACCAATCCTTTACTGTTAAACTTAAATTGCCAATTGAGACAAACAGTTTTGAGTCCTTTCTTCTACCACTGATTGAGACCAGGGTGGCAAGGGTTATGGATAATATTCACTTAGCCCTCTGAGCTTTCTGGGCAGACTTGGCGACCTTGCCAGCTCCAGCAGCCTTCTTGTCCACAGCCTTGATGACACCCACAGCAACTGTCTGTCTCGTGCTACGGACAGCAAAAGCCAGAGGAAGATGGTCAGAGCAGCTCTCGTCACACATGGGCTTGCCAGGAACCACATCGATGATGGCAGCATCACCAGATCTCAGGAATCTGGGGCCATCTTCCAGCTTCTTACTGGAATGGCAGTCTTCCCCTTCGGCTCCACAAACTTGCAAGCAGTGTGAGTTGTGTGACAATCCAGCACAGGTGCAGAGCCAGCACTGAATTGGCCTGGATGTTCCACGATAAACACCCAAGCAGTAAAGCCAGCTGCTCCCCTTGGTGGGTCATTTTTTTGCTGTCATCAGACACATCGTCACAACAAACATCTTTGACAGAAACATTCTTGACATTGAAGCCCATGCTGTCCCTAGAAAGAGCATATGGGAATATCCTACATATTTTATGTAACATTTATGTAATCTAAGTATCTTTGGGGGGGGGGAAGGCTTCATGATGCATGTCAACAGACTTTACTTCAGGTGTAACATTGACTGGAGCAAAGGTGACCGTTGTGTGCAGTTTGAGAGCACCAGTCTCCACACGGCCCAATACCACCATTTTGTATAGATCCTGAAGAGACAGTACCAATACCACCATTTTGTATAGATCCTGAAGAGACAGGCGGAAGAGTTTGTCAGTTGGACGAACAGGTGGCAGGATGCAATCTAGAGCTTCAAGCCCCAGAGTACCACCGGCATTGCTGTCCTCATGGGAGACTTTCCATCCCTTGAACCAAGGCATGTTAGCACTTGGATCCAGCGTGTTGTCGCCGTTCCAACCAGAAACTGGCACAAATGTTACTGTGTCAGGATTGTAGCCAATTTTCTTAATGTAGGTGCTGACTTCCTTAATGATTTCCTCAAATCTCTTTTGGATGTAGGGTGGCTCAGTGGAATCCATTTTGTGAACACCAACAATTAGTTGTTTCACACCCAGCAGGTAAGCCAGAAGGGCAGGTCACGTGTCTGCCCATTCTTGGAGATGCCAGCTTCAAACTCACCCGCACCAGCAGCGACAGTCAGGACAGCACAGGTGCCTGAGGTGTGCCCGTAATCACGTTTTTAATAAAGCCTCTGTGTCCTGGGGCATCAATGATGTCCCGTAATACTTGCTGGTCTCAAATTTCCACAGGGAGATATCACACTCGAGTTCAGCTTCCAGTTTCTCCAAGACCCAGGCTTACTTAAAGGATCCTTTTTCCATTTCAGCAACCTCCTTCTCAAACTTTCAGTGGTTCTTTTGTAAATTCCACCACATTTGTAGATCAAGTGGCCATTAGTGGTGGACTTCCTGAATCTATATGTCTAATGACAATGTTGATATGAGTCTTTTCCTTTCCCATTTTGGCTTAAGATATAGTGATGGTTTTCACGACACCTGTGTTCTAATAGCAAACCCACTGCAAAAATGCTCTCGGTTTAGTTTTGCCTGCTGTTTAATTTTGACTACGTTTACTTCCTTTGATTATGTTATGGTTCCTTTGAAAGAGCATTTTGTAAACTGCTTATGGTGTGTGGGGGTGGATTTGGAATAGTGAGGTGGCCAATTATATTTTTTTGACTTCCTAAGGAGAGGTTTAAAAGGAAGATGAGATGCTTGCAGCAAGCCTATGAGACAAATGATATTTTTCCAATTTTAATAATTGAGAAAAACTAGTCTGGAATAGGTCTTTTCATCTCCATTTCTACAACTTCTCTCTTTTAGTGCTTTCATTGTGCTATGTGTGAATTATCAGAGATTTCCAATAATTTACTTCCCTAGCCTTGATCATCTTCAAGTCATGGTCTACACAGCCCAGCCAGAACAATCTTCTGAAGATGTTCAGTAGTTTCCTTTTGCCAATAACATAATATTGAACTTTACAGCACAACATTCTATGGTCCCTTAGTTTGGCCTAACTTGCTTTCTAGTTTCATTTTGCTCTTCTTCCCAGTATGAAGCTTTTATTCCAGCCAGCCTGATCCTGTTATCATTCTCCTGTTTGTTTTCTAATGTTGTATAATAAAATACTCTCCATTTAGTGGTGCAAGCAACAATTGTTTTTTATAATCTCTAATGGTCCTTGGGGCTGCCTGGACTAAGCTGACATTTCTAGTTTGGGTTCTCATCCAGTTGGAGTCAGATGGTGACTGGGGTTGAGCCACTTCAAGGCTTCTTTACTCATATGTCAGGCACCAAGGCCAGGAAGATGCAAAGAGCTGGGGGATGAATCAGCTGGCTTTCCTCAGGCATCTCCTTCTTTCTCTATGTGGTCTCTCCATGTGGTTCCTCCAGCAAGGGAGCTTCAGAGTAACTGGACATCTTATATGGTTGTTCAGTGCTCCAAAGGCACATGCCCAATAAAAGAGAGAGCCAGTCAAAGGCTGTGACACCTTTTATGACCTAGCTTTAGATGTCATACAGTTTCACTTTGCCACATTCTATTTGTTAGATGCCAATCAGAAATGCCAGGCCATATTCTGGGGAGTGGAAATAGACTCCAACTCTTGATTGGAGAAGAGTAATATAAAATTTTGAACATGTTTTAAAACCATTCTACCACCAACAAATCTTTTGAGCATTCAAGATTCTGCATTAATAGAGATACTATTCCCCAGGATCACCCATTTCTCCAATAATCTAAGTCCTATTTATTTTAACATTACTCTTAATTATCAGTTCCTATGGGAAGACTTCACTTAATATGGCAGCTACTGGTGATGTCAGAACTACTTCCTTCAATATTTTACACATCATGCAATGGTAGGTATGATCTTGCCTGTGTATGTCTTACCTCCTCAACTAGAAAGACACAGTGAGGCCTTAAAAGATATTTGAGGATCTCTCTGCCTAGAGGAGCCCGTACCAAATCTTAGTGTGCATTTCCATCTTTCTCTCCTATTTCTCAGCAAGCTCTGTTTTTCCCCCCATTCCCCAAATAAATTCTTTTTACTGGCTTAACTAAAAAAAAAAAAAATAAAAAAAAAAAGATTAAAAACATATTTGAATACTGATTTATTTATTAACTGGATAATAGAAGGTCATTTATTATATCAATAACAGAAACAGAATTTATTCCATAATTGATAAACCATATATATTTCTTTTTTTACATTTTTTCCTCTTTGCTAAGACTTTTTTTATTTGAGAAGCTGAAATAATCTATATTTCCTAATTACCTGACTGGATGGGGCTATAGGTAGAGGTTATGGGGCTGAGGGTCAAGAAGCTCGAGATCTAATTTAAAAACTCGTGACAGAGCAACTCCTATCTACTCTGAGTTTCAATTCTACACACTTCATAAAATGCAAATAAGGTCTTCTGGGCAAGTACCTAAAGGAGATCAAACTACCTGTCCCAAAACTGCAGTGTAATTTGTAGCATGATATCCCTTTTGAATCTAGCAAATATTGGAGCCTGTTACAGAGTTTCCCATCTTTTTACATTGTAATAGTGTGGCTATAGTTTAGAGAAGCCTCTAATCTTGGCAAATATTCATTAAAATAAAAGGTCTCTCAGAGTCCCTGGAGGAAACTTTTATCAAGAAACCAATTAGTTAAGGTCCAACCCTTGGCTCTCTCTGTTTAGAATTTTAAAACTAGTACAGTATTTCCTGTTTTATTTTCTTAACCTGTAATTAGTTACTGACCAAGATGAATTCCCAGACCACAGGAATCATTTATCTACAACATTAGGTCACTTGAAAAAAAGATCAAATCTGTATAGAAAGGATAATGAGTGAATAAAGAACCTCAGGACAGAACATTCCAACTCTTACAGACAGGTCCCTGATTTGAGGAAAAATCCACCACTTCAAGCCAAACATCCACAGAACTCTTCCACTGTGGTTCAGTTGAGAACAACAGGTGCTCCTAAAACAAGTGTCACTGCCAAGGCAGGATACTGGGGGTGGGGAGGTTGTCAGCTCTTGGCTTTGACTCTGAAATTAGTACAACTCTCTCCCTGTCAGCAAAGAAAGAAGGGCACAGTCACATGTAGGGTTGCGACAGATAGGACTGATCTCTGTTAAATAGTGAATTTATTTTAAACTTGATTTCTGAATCTTTGCATCTTTTATTACTCATTGCCCAACTTACACACAGGCCAGGTCATTGACATACATGATTTCATCTAATGACTATTCTGAATTAAGTATTATTATCCTCATATTTAAAAGGAGAAAAACTGAGGTTCAGAGAAGTTAGTAATTTTTTTAAGAGCACAGTTTATCAGTGGTACATATCTGATTTAAACTTATGATCTGCTGCCTCCAAAATATATGTTCTTTCCATTTTATCCTAGGTTTACAAAAATTTATGTAAAACAAAACAAAACAAAAATAATATGACAGCAGAATTTCAGAGGAAAAATCAAACTTGTTTTTTGTTTGTTTTTGTTATTCGAGGTTGTATTTCCAATGCCTAATATAGTGGCTCACTTAGGAGATTTAATAGCTATTTATTGAATGATATTTATTCCTGTGAGATATGGCAGGGGGCAGGGCACAAGGAAGTCTTTGTGAAGGGAAACAAAAGTGAAAGTTGAGATCTGTCTTAAAGCATGGTAAGAGTCTAGACACACATGTATTGGGAACTGAGTGTCAGAAAAGGATTTCCTGATAGATGCTCCATCACAACAAAGGCATAAAGATGGGAAGTCTCAGAGTGTTTTTTTGAAGAATATTCAAGAGTTAAATCTTAGTACTTTGGAGGATGAACAAAAGGTTCAATGAGAAATAAAACCCTGGAAGATGGAACATCAGACATTAACTGACTTGTTAATAGGTAGAGAGAGAAATGTTTTGTTGTCAGGACAATTTTACTCCAACTAAAATCACCTGAAATATGAAGCCACAAATAAGGCTGGCCTTGAGAATTTCTTGAGGACTTTGGCATGTCATCTAAATTGGCCTAGTACAAAACTTTATTCAAAGCCTTCTGTCTTATCTTATAATGCAAGTAGATTTCTCATTTTGTTCCATTATATAGCAATGTTTATTTTAATGTTTGTTCCCAAGGAAGATGGACTATCATTTAACCTTGAGTACATCTTATAGAAGGTTAATTGTCAATGTAATTTCTCTTAGGCAGAAAAAGTGTGTGGCATGATATTTATTTATTTTTAACCTCAGAAGAATTTTAATGTATTTTAGAATATAAGTAAGCAATAGGAGTCAAAATCCAGAAGTGCCAGACTTAGTAAAACCTTTCAGTTAGAATGCCCTGCAAAAGAGGATTCATTTTTAAATGACCAAATTCAGTGGAGTTATGTTCCAACTGTAAAATAAAAGCATGTTCTACAGAGTAGAGGGCAGGCTGGAGCACATTGTGGAAACCTGTCCACATTTGCTGGCAGAAACCTGAGTATTATGTTACTCAGAAAAATGAGTACGCCAGAAAAATGGGTTAGTCAGAAAAAAAAAACCTAAAACTTACAAAAAATGAGCTCGAAAAAGTTCACCTCACCTTCAAACCAGTCCTCTTCTTCCAGTTTAGTCCTCTCTTTCCTCAATTCATCTGGTAGCCAAGTAGGTGGGCTCCAATGCTTTAACTCTCTAAGAGCTTCCTAGAACAACCAAGGGGGCACACTCCCCACAGGTTACTGTCCCATGAGAAGAGCACAAAGGAGAGCAGTTGGCAAAATAAAATGAGGAGGGCGGAAGTTGAAATTACGTTGTCTTACTGGCTGTAAATCATAGCAATATCTGACATTTATATTGCAATTTTTTCCTCTATGTATTTGTTGAATGGAAGAATGAATAAATGAATAAAGATATTGTTTTTGCCTCCATCTCTCCTGCACCTCCCAGGCACAATAATTGAACACCTACTGTGTTCCTGAGACCACTGTGAAAATAATGAATAAGACTCTGTCCTTCCCCCTAATGACAGTACGAGCTAATAAGATAAGACAATGTGAGGACTGTAACCCAGGACTCAGGTTATATAGGAAAGAAAGATTCAGAACAGGGAGCAATCACCACTCAGAGTAATCACAGCATCCTAAATAAACTGTCAGCTCAATAGGCCAGGAGTTTTATCCCTGTTTTCTAGATAAGGTGAGTAAGGCAGAGAGAAACTGAGTATCTTTTCCCAATCAGCATCTACTAGGTGGTAAAAAACTAAAACTCCATTAACTGCCTTCTATTTCATCACTACATAATCTTTCTCAAAAATAGAAAATACAAAAAGAGAAAATTCCCCTATAAACAGAAAAAGGCTAATGTTCAAATATCTTATACTGTAGCAATGAAACATAAAATTCTGGCTCAAACCCAGTTAAAATATTCAAAGCTGATCAAGTTTGATTTACGAATTGTGATTCAGACAAATTTATTAATGCAGGGATAATTTAAACTGTACCATTAAAGATTAATTTCCCTGAAAGCAAAACTCATTCCCTCTTCTCAAGATTCTACATCATCCCACATTGCAGCCAGAAGGAGCAATTAACCATTCCTTGAATATATCAATATTTGCCCACATCATGGATGATGTGACTTAATCCCTGGTGCCCCCTCTGCACATTGGCACTAAGCCCCACCTCAGAGCCCAGCTCTGGGAATTTCCCTAGCTCTGTAGTAAAGAGAAACTTCATGCTCGTATTTAAACAAGCCAGAGTATTTGGGGTCTATAACATTCTTGGTTTATTTTCTTAATGGGCATCATGATGAATCCAGTAAAAATATAGCTCCACTTCTGGGACCTCTATTGCAATGAAAATCATCTATTCCCTATTTTGTAACACACAAAATGGACCGTGTAAGTCACATAGGATTTATACATGCTCCAGACACATAGAGGACAGAGAAAAGTGGAAAGAGATTCTGCTTTCAGGAAACTTCACTGGTAAGCAATCGTGTGTGAGCGCCTTCAGGACAAGGACTGAGTCTTTTATCTCCATATTCCAAGTGACCAATAGTCTGGGCTCAGTAATTGCTTACTGAGTAAATGAGCAAATTATTTAATACATGTTCAATTAATATTAATTTATTCAACACATATTTATTTGGCTCTGTTTCCCTAAAGGCAATTTCAAAATCAAAATGATGGAAAAAAAGGATTAGCTGTTGGAATGGGCTTAGTTAGGAAGAATTTACCAGAGTGCTCTGGAAGAGATAGGCAGGAACAGATTAAAGGAGTGAACAAATATGGCACGGAAGTAGGAAATAATTTACATAATACATGAGAAGCCAGTTTAAACATAGTTTTAAACATGCCTCTCTGCTCCTAGCACATATATGGAACCGTCCTCATGGTACTGGGCACTGTTCTCATTTGTTTCTCCCATTAATAATTTGTCCCACTTTATTACTTTGAATTGGTTTACTATCCAGATAATCCAGGTCTTCCTCCTCAGAAACATATAGCCCTTATTATGTGCACTAATTATTTGCAGTTTTTCCATTCTATTCATTGTGTAGTTAAGGGGTGAGAGGTTAAAAAGAAAAAAATGAAGGCTCCAACAACAAAAATGCTCTACCACAAACATGCCCCCATCACAAACTGTAGCTCCAGCCTTTCTCAATTTCTTCCTATTGCCAAAACCTCCATCATCTTTCATGCTGCCACCGCATTGTACTCATGCTTCCTTTTCAAGTCTCATCTTTACCTGCATCCCTTTCCCAGTAACCCTCACCCAACACTCAGATGCTTTCTCTGGGAAGACTTCACTGGTTCTTTGAACCAATCTGGTTTAAGTGTCCCTCATCCTTTAGCACCTTGTGCTAATATAAACAGGTTCATGCTTCAGCATATCTGGATCTAGGGTCTCAAATCATGCCACCAAATCTGTCTCTTTTCTCCTCTTTTAATCACTATGATAGACTTATTCTTCATATGTTGATCTCTATCCACCATCTCTTAAGGAAAAAATAGCCTCCTTTCAAAAACAACAGTGAAAGCTGTCATTGGCCAGAGCATGGGTCATGTGCTTATCCAAAATGAACCACATGGACAGACAGTGGAAAAGCAAATGATGTGTGTGTGTGTGTGTGTGTGTGTGTGAGAGAGAGAGAGAGAGAGAGAGAGGGAGGGAGGGAGGGAGGGAGGGAGAGGGAGGTATGATTGCCCAGAGGAAGAGATGAGGTGAACAGTTAGAGGGAGTTAAGATGGATTGAAGGTACAGTGACTTTGAGATTGTTGGACAACCCTACTCACCACACACACAACACACACAGACATTTGAATGCACACACCCATACACACAACAAAGGAAAAATGTTAGCCCTGATGTCATTAGTCTTCAGCAAATGACAGGCCATCTTTTCCCTCTAGATCTGTTCATTTGCCAATTAACAAGAGATCTTTGCTGAAATGATAGGGTTTGGACCCAAATTAAATCTTAGATTCTGTGGGAGATGCTGGGCAGTACTAGAGAGTGAACTGACTTGCTGTTGACTACTTTGTAGTAGATGTTTAGCCAGAACATTGTGGACACTGTCTCATTTAATCAGCACAATTCTGGACTATCTATACCTATGTTTCTCAAATGAAGAAATAGTCTCCCTGATAGTAAGTAAACTTCCAGCATATACAGATGGAAAATGGTCAACAGTGGGTTTCATTCTGGACCTGTGCTTGTCAAAAGTGCTTACTTTTTCTACTTCATACTGGGGGCTTTCCCTGTCATCTGATTGGTTTGTAGGTGCATTTCCAGCTTTCCATTTGGCACCCTGACATATCCCCGTTTCTGTAATTTCATATATAGAAAACCTTTCTGACTCTAGAAAATAGATGTAGTAGATGAATCACTTTACTGCCAATTAAGGCTTCTTCCTTGAATGCTCACTGATTCTCAGATGGAGCAGTCATACAATTCTAGGTTGTTTCCTAATGCTGTGTGATTTCCTGAGAAGATTGATATGGAGGTGTACACATACAGCTAACTCTTAAACAGAATTTTGACCTTATCAACAAGATGTTTTAGGAAGAATGCAAAGACTTGCTTACATGGTCTGTTTTCTACTTGTGTGAACTCTTAACCATGTGTGTATGTGTTACCTAGGCAATGGGTTGGGGATGGACAGATCAAGGTTTATCTACATTGCTCATAAGCAAAAAATAGATTTTTCAAGGCAAAGGCTTGATAAAAATAAATCAACTTAGAACAGAACCTCTAGATACAAATTACTTTGGGAAGAGGGAAGTGGCTGATGGAAGGTTTTGCTAATACTGTCATGTTGCCCTTTAAAATAAACCATATATAACTGACAGAAGAGAAATGATATACACAATGAATTATAAACTCAAATGAGCTCATAAAATATTTACCTGCAGTGAAGTGAATTTGATACTGTGTTACAATAAACATACATAAATATAACATTCCATTGCAACCAGAATTGTTTTTTAGCCTGTTCCTTGTTAAATTTTTTTGTCGTTGAAATATACCATTCTTGTGACCTGCAAATGTGTTTTCCTTCATATTTCTATTGTTCTCTTCTCTGAATGCTAATACCTTAACTGTAAAGTGAGATATACTAGGAAATACTCTTGTTATTTATGAATGTAATAGTCATAATTTTTACTATTTGCAAGCAACCCTAAAATACACATGTAAGAGTAATCATAGCTATCCCATAGGGTTGTTTGGCAGGCAAAAGAAACAGTGAAGAATCTAAATCAAGCTAGCTAAGAGGGTGGGGTGGAGAAGAATACTATGCAGCTGAGTGTCCCTGCTGCACTGTCCTGCATCCACATCTGTGCTGGTTCCCATACTCTGGAGTCCATATAGCGTCGGGGTTAAAACCACTGGACAGGGGGACGGATGTGGCTCAAATGGTTCAGCGTCTCTCTCCCATATGGAGGGACCCGGGTTCGATCCCTGGGACCTCCCAGTAAAAAAAAAAAAAAACCACTGGACACACTCTGCCTGGCTGAGAGTCCCAGTGACACCACTTCTCAGTTGTGGAAATATTGCTTCTCTAAGCTTCCTATCCCTGATTTGTAAAAGATAGATAATAGTACCTAACTCAAAGGGTGGTTAGTGAAGATTAAAAGAGGGAGAGAGGGAGGAAGAGAGAGAGAGAGAGGAAGAGAGAGAATAAACGTAAATTGCTTAGAACTGTGGTGCTCAGCGCATAAGAGGTATTTAGTAAATGGTGAGCATTGCTACCTAGAGCGAGGAATGGTGAAGCTCTCTGGATACCTCCCTTAACCATATTCTACATCAACCATATTCCCTAAGATTTAATACCAGTATGGGGACAGAAGTATGAGTCCTTCTGACTGTCAGACTACAGGTTCCATGAAATCCAATTTCTCTTATGAGTTAAAAAAAATCTTAGTTTGTCCCTTGGTCTCTTTTGATAGAGGCAGGGGTAGGTAACTGATGGTATGCATGTTAGCATTCTTCTCTTCTACCCCATGAGAATCAATAATAGCAATGCCTGCACTCTTTCCAAACTGAGTCAGAATCTTGCTCAATGCATACTCTCAGCACACTACTATTAATCCTTTCCAGTACCTGAGACATCACTGATTTGTCAACCTTGTTCTGACATAGTTTTGAATTGCAGCTTGGACAAGGAGTTAAACTGGAGGGAGGTGGGGTGACTAAGGTGATCAGGAAGTGGACAAAGATTGGCTGATTTTCTCTGTAGCATCTGCTAGACTCATTCCTTTTTAGCAGCTCTCATTCTTCATTACTCCAGCCTAGTGATTTACAAGACCTTAAAAGCAGCTCATTCTGGAACCTTATCAAGGCTCAAGCTAAAATAATAAAAATTTCAGATTCATATGAATGCTTTCATGAAAATGATAGGAGAATTTACCTGCACAACTTGAAGATTGGGAGAGAGAAGGATGCGGAAAAATGTCAGCTGGCAGTTATCTTTAATGACGGGAGAAATACTATTGCATTTATCCTTTCACTTATAGAAAGGCTGATTAACTTTTAATGCAGATAATTGCTGGATTAATGCAAGGTTTACTTTTAAGTGACTGGTTTATGGTTTCTTAACCTCTGGGTATGGTCCTTGAGTTGAACAGGATGTGATGGAAATAGTTCTTTCATTCTAATTCTCTAAGAAAATTATTTGCTCAAATTTTTAAAAAAAGTTTTCTAATGGGAAATCAAAATATGGAAATAGTGGTGTAATGTTCTCCATTACCCTGTGCTTTTGAAAACAGGGGAAACAGTCTACAGTGCTTCTTCCCTGACCCTATCCTGTTGAGCACTTCTCCTTTCCAGTACTTCCACCTCCCTTTACTAGAACAAAGCCAATGAGTGAGAGAGGCTGACAGATACCCACTGTGTCCTATGAAAAATGGGAATGTGTGGGTTTATTGCAGTGTATGTCCCTGTAGGCACCTCTTACTTATATATTTTATACTATCTACCAACTCATAATGGTTTCCTTGTCCACAAGAGTGGCACTGACTCTGGCCTTAATTGATCTATCCATCCATTGGCCCTGGATAAAGTGGAGTCGATATTGTCTTCTCTCTCCCAGGTGTTTTGAATGCAGACTTTGAGGTATGGGCAGAGTGAATCTTTACTTATGTCTGGATTTGCCATATGTGCATTTTAGAGTTGAGAGCAGCAATCCTTTGCCGTGACATGGTCTGCTGTGGAAGAAAAAAGTGTTCTTCAGAGAAGAGAAAAATAGAAAGAGGAGGGGGCAGATAAACAGGGAAAAGTAGAAATGAGAAACATAGAGAAACTATATCCATGGCTCCTGAAAGGTTTAATTTTCTAGACCTTTTGGAAAATTTGATGGCTGGAGGTTCCATCAAAAAGACAGGGTAGAGTGAATCTTCCAGGGGCAACCATTGCTTGTTAAGGCAATTACTTGACTGGTTCATTTTTAACCTTGACTTTTTATGGAAAAATCATTTGGTGGTTCTTGGCTCTGAACATTTACCAGTTCACTCTTACTTTTTCCCCATCTCTACGCTCAAGACCATAATCCCACTCCCAATGAGAAATGTTCCTCAAGGTACTTTTAATGCATCAAAGCAGTTTCTGCAGCCTCTGAAAAGGATTGATATTGTTTTCCTGGGACACACCTTATAGCCCCGATTTTCCAGCCAAAGTCAAGATGGGCAAAGATGGACACATGCTCTTTCCATTAACTAACCCTCTTCACAATTAAGCTCCTCTTTCCTGAATATTGTGAAGAATCCTTAAAACACACAGGTTAGCTTTATTTTTTCCATTTGCAAAAATGGAAAAAATTTGGAAAAATTGAAGCTTGGGATATTAAATTGGCATATCCAAACACAGAGAGCTGGTAAGTTGAAGAGTTTGAATTTTAACTGAGGACTGCTTGTCTTCTGAGCCAAAGCTCTTTCCAGGGCACCCTACTGCCTCTTACTCTTCCTCGGCACCAGGCAGTTAACCTTGACTTTGTTTACCCATTCCTATGGGATTTTAGAGCACTCAATGCCAAGCACCATACTAAGCACTTTATTGTTTCATTACTCATTATAATCCTAAGAGGAAAGCCTTTTTTTTTAGATTTTAAACGTGAAGAACCTGAGTCTCAGGGAGGTTAAGAAACTTGCCAAAATCACAGAATTTCTAGATACAAATCAGGGCATCACACTCAGATCTATCTGACTGCTCTCCCAATCCATATTACTTGTTCTAGCTCTTTATTCCCTCCTTTGTTTTCCGGTACTATGGGTAGAATTGTGCACTCTCCTGCAATAACAACAAAAATATACATTGAAGCCCTAATTCCTAATACCTCAGAATGTGACATATGGAAATAGGGTTGTTGCAGATAGAATTAGCTCAGTTAAGATGAGGTCATACTGGAACAGGGTGGGCCACTAATCCATAATGCCCGGAGTCCTTATAAGAGTTGGAAAAGATCCAGACAAGACACAGGGAGAAGACAAATTTGTGAAGATGGAGGCAGAGCTTGGTGTTAGGTGCCATAAGCCAAGGAACACTAAAGATTGCTGGGCACCAGCAGAAGCCAGGAGTGCAGCATGGAAGAGATTCTTCCCTAGAGACTAGAGGGAGTGTGGCCCTGACAATACTTTGATTTTAGACCTCTAGCCTCCAGAATTGTGAGAGAATACATTTCTGTTGTTTTAAGCCACCAAGTTTGTGGTAATTTGTTTTGGCAGCCCTAGGAAACTAACACATCCAGTTATAATCAGCATGTGTGAAACTACGACACTTGGACCAGCTCTGTGCTGCTCTCAAGACAAGACGATCTGATGCATTAATTCAGAGAATCAGGAAGAAGAATGTAGAGAGAGAGAGAAAGAGATTGGTGGCACTGCCAAAAGATTACAGAAGGAACCAGAGATCCACACAATCAGCAAGTAACCCCCAGCTCTCAATCATCCCCAGTATTCCCCCAACCATGAGAAAAAAACTAATCTTTTTAAAAACCTTCCCTCCCTACCTGTCATACCCTCCAGTTCCCATGCAGAAAGTCACCACCTTATAGCCCAGCTTCCTATCCTTATTTCCTTGATAGCACTGATGCTCCTTTCCACTGGATGAAGCCCATCTTGCGGTCTGCTAGATGACTGATGGTTGTACTGCAATCCTTCCTCCCGTCCTCCCTGTTCCTTCCTTCTCATCACGCCTCTGCCTAGTTCATTCACCCATTCATTCCTTCATTCTCTCCACTCCCCTCATTCTCTCCTTCCTTCCACTTTATCCTCTATGCCATGAATTAGAGGCAAGAGGAGGGAGAGGTACTCTCTTCCATTGTATGCCTGATGTCTGTAGTAAGAAGTAATCTTGTAAGGATGTTATAGGACTTTTTACCACAAACAAGAATCTGTCCTATCCAGAGCTAGAGAGATGAAGCTCTGAACTACATGTAGATATCCACTCTACAACCTTCAGAACTACCCAGTTGGGTTTTATTACTGCCTAACCTAACTTTGTCCAGGTGCACGGTCAGTTCATTCCCTCTTGGTAGGCATCAGTGCTTATTAAGGTTAGAGCATTTTATCCTCTGAAGAGTCTTTCACATTGAGTCTGAAGCCTTTCTCAGAGATCTATGCTGCTATCTTAAATAACTATGATAGCTCCCTCCAGAACTCTCCACATTTCTGAGGATGCTTGAGAACTGAGCTTGTCATCAACAGCGACCTCTGCATACTCCACCCAATCTCCTCACTACTTGGATGATTTTAGAAACAGCTCCTTGTTGTGAAAGCCTCCATAGACATTCTGAGCACAGCCCCAGCCTAGTTTCAATAAAGATCTGTTACCAAGAAGCTTATTTATGCTTTTATGAGAGCTGAGACCCTTATTTAATTATTGCCAACACAGAGCACATGATCTTTCAGGAATGATAAAGGATCATCCTTGTTATAAATTCAAATTTACCTCCTTTCAAGCTATCACTTCAACTTTTACTGGTGTAAGTTATGGCTGTAAGAGTTAACAAATAAAGTTTATTTCCATTTAACATGTGAAGGCAGGCAAGTCACTGCTTTTTGTTTTGGTGTGGGATGAGGAGTAGAAAATGTCATTCAGTGGATATATGGCTACCTTTCAATTCCTTTAAGAAGATAATTTTCTAGGTCGCCAATCCTTTACCCAGTTCAAAGTCAGAAGCTTATCTTTTTTGAGATGGGAAGTGATGAAGAAGTGAAGGGAAAAGAATGACAATCAGACAGACTGATTGACTGCTAAAGGGATAGAAGACATGGAGAAATGAAGAAAGGGGAGGTAGCAGTTCTCTTGAAAACAGCAGTATGTGAAATTACTCCTATAAAGAAGTCATAAACCAGGAGAGCAGGTTAAATAAATGATCTTGGGTTCCTGAAAAATGCATCTCTTCTGAACTTCTACCACACTTTAATACTTCTTAATAAGACTAGGTGAAACAATACTCATTTTGGATCTTTTGTGATAAATATTAGTCTTCTCCTGATTTATCTTTTGTTTAGAGGTCCTAAAATCCTTTGCTCAGTGTAGTTAAAATTATCATATTCTTATGGAGGAAAAAAAAAGTATACCTTCAGGAGAGGCTGTCCACAACATCATCTGACTTTTGGCTCTGTGGCTCCTGCTTGGATGCTCTCTCAACTAGAATATTTCTCCTGGTGGCAGCAGGCTAAGCTCCATCAGCTGAAATCCTAAGGAAGCCTTAGAACTGATAAGCCCAGAGATGGAGATTCCTTATCAATCTTCATAAAGCTCTGTGGTTGGCTGATGTCAGGCCTAGGGAAGAAAATGTGAGATGTCCCTTGATTAAGTTATCGCAGAATCACAGGGAGGAACAGGAAAAATTCACAAAAGGCAGGGATAGCAAAGGAGGAACAGATTCTGTGACACATTGTTTTCTGAAGAATTCCTTCAAACTATCCTCAGGAAATCCAGTCCCTCTCTCCTAACATGAATATAGGATTAGATACATTGAAAATCACAGTATTCACAATGTTGTTCATTTCTCCTTCTGAATTCATTTGCTTGTTCAGCTACCCTTGCTAAAAGAGCTCTTCCCATACCCTATTTCCACTAGACCACCCCTAAGGGAACTCCCTTTGCTCAGAGCTTCTGTAACAGCTATATTTAGATAGCTAATTATACAAAATCAGATTTTTCAGCCCCAGTCGTGTGTCACATACAGGTGGAATAATCATATATGCATTTGATTATTGGATTCTGTTAATCTGATTCAGATACTAGGTTCTGCTCCATTTGCTATGCACTTCATGGTGGCAACATATAGAATGATTGTCGCCTAAAATACACATTTTTATTCCTCAAAATGAGTGGAAGTCTTCAAATTGTATTTGATTTTTGAATATGTAACTCAAGGTAATATCAAAATGTTTGGAAGCACATTAAATAAACAAAAAACAGCATGTGCAACTTCTTTCTAGCAGTCCTTCTGGTTCTAGTCTCTGGAGGAGAAATTCAGATTCCTATACGATTGTCTTTGGGACAATTTGCTTTTATCTTTTGTGGTGCCTATAAGGAAATGATCACCTCCAATTTATTGTAAATAACTGCAAGTAAGGAATATCCACATCTTTTCAAGGTGACTTGCAGCATTCCACATCTTCCTATCCCCACCATACAGGTGGAATTCATTGCCTCCCTTTCAGCCCTGTTTTAAAGACCATTTGTACTTTGCCAATAGGAAGCAGCAGAAGTGACAAAGTGCCAGTTCTGAGCCTAGGCCTCAAGAAGCTTTTCTGGCTGCTTTGTCTCTCCGGCGCCTGGCTCTTACATGAGAACAAGCCTCAGCTAGCCTGCTGGAGGATGAGGGACAACTTGGAACAGAGAAAGGTTGCCTCATCCAAGATTATTGTGGCCCAGTTATCTCTTTACAGGAGCATCAGCTGACCAAATACAGATACACAAACCCAGATGAAATCAATTGAGCCTAGTAAGGATCAGTAAAAGTGTCCATTCAAATTGTCACTTCATGAGCAATAATAAATGGTTGTTGTTTTGACTCACTAACTTTGGGGATGACTGGTTATACAGCAATAACTAACTGATACATACATTGGTATCTAGAGGTGGGGTGCTGCCATGACAGAAACTTAAAATAAATAGCACTGGCTTTGAGGTCAACTTTCAGAAACAGGCTGGAAAAATAGTGAAGAAATTGCTATAGTTAGCTGAAAAAAATAGCAACATAAGTTACATAGTAGTGAAACTAATGGTAAATCAACCATTTGCACTAACTCAGAAGATAGAAAATTTATCTAATGAACCTATGGATATGAGTAAGGAGACTTTCAGGAAAAAAATCTTGGTATGTGAGTATGAAAAGGAACTACAAGAAATACACGAAATAATGAAAGAACTGGTCATTTTGCAAGTAGAATTTTGAAGGACTATAGAGATGCCAAGGCTGGTTTAGAAATAAAGACATTTGTCATTTCCCTTTTCCCCACTTGGTAAAAAAAAAATTCCTCAGAGTCCAATAAAGCCTGACGACAAAGATAAATTAAGGGCTTGGTTGTAAGATCCTTTGTTAAGACCCCTTACAAAATTAAAGTAGTGCCTAGCAGACCTCTTAATCTATATATTTTCTAATAAATTTAAGGGCATTGTCCCACAGCAGCCTGTCACACCCAAATCAGCACCAATTAAGACAAAAAAGAAATATTTGTCTTGAAAATAAGTGTGGATATGGCATTTGTTGAATATAGAGGACTTGAATCAAATCCACAGAAATTCCATCAAGTTTAGAGGAATTATAAAGAGAATGGTTTATGCTGTCTTGGACTATAATTTAAAAAGACTTTTGGTTACCAATTTTCTATGAGTAGGAAGCAGACTGAGAAAGCTGTTCAAATGATATATTGTTCAAGGACTCCTTCAGAAGTTACTGAGGAGATGAAGTAAGGAAAGGCATCTCAAAAGGCAGGCTCCTTTTTTGTCCCGGGTTACCATTTATTTGCTGTTAAATTTTCCAAGATACTAACAATTACACCTTAAGCTTACTTCCAAAATGGGGAAAGCCACTGGCTAGGGGAGAAGCCAGTCTTTCTATCTTCTGGGAGTATGGGATATGATTTTGTTGAGAAAAGGAGTAGCCCATTCTTCCTTCTCATGAGAGATGGTCTAAAGTAGGGGTCTGCATGGCTTGTGGGTCACACCCAGCCCACAACCTGCTTTTATAAATAAAGTTTTATTAGAGCATGGAAAAAAAAAAGGCAGGCTCCTAAGAGACTGGAGAATTTGGGATAGGAGGCCACTTTCATGTAACACCCCCAATCCCAAGAGTAGAGGTATTTGGCAATGCTTGCCCAGTACGATTTTGAAATTGTTATGGACCAGTAACTGCTATGTCCTTCACATTCTTCCCCTTCTCGAATGGAGATGTCTGCATTTATTCTGCCCCTTATTCACCATTGCATGTTTAATGTTCATGGGGGAAGAAAACATATATTTTTAGCTTTTTATGTTGACTATATCAGGATGTAATGTACATAAAACAATCACGTATTCTGAGTATGATTATATGATTGGATTAGACTTTTACAGCTTTCAGATAGAGCAAATGCATTTTTTCATGTGGGAAAATGTGAATAACTGTGGCCAGAGAATAGATGGTGGTGGATTTATTGCTGAAATAATGCTAGTCCTCCACCCCTCCCTATGTTCATGTCCTTTGCAATGTGACTTTGCAGGACCTCTCAGCAGGAGTTTGAGTCAATTTCCTCATCCTTCAGTCTATTCTGGTCTTGTGACTTTGGCCTCTAGGATGTGGCAGAAATTACAGTGTTCCAGGTTTGGAGGCCATAGAACTTTTGTTCTATCTCTTGGACACCTGCCTCCACCATGAGAAAAAGGCTGGGCTAATCTGCTGGAGGATGAAAGATTACACATATCAGAGCCAACTTGTCTTAGATGGTAGAGACTATCCTAGACCACCTAACCACTGACTGACTTGCCAGCACACTACAGACACATGTAAATCCAGCTGATGTTTGCCCAACACTAGTCCAGACCAGGCAGATTCATGAGAATGTCTATTGGGTTCAGTGACAAAGTTTGGGTATGATTTGTTCCAAAGCAATAATGATATGATCCAATCATATATCATATATCTACCATAGACATTTAGAAGCATCAGATGAGGTGCTATTCTCACTCCACTTCAACCACACTGGCTGCCTTGCTTTTCCACAAACACACAAGTCATGCTTCAGTGTCTGTGCTCTTTGCTTATCTCCCAGATAGACATGGGTCTCTCCTTCACCTTTTCCAGCACTTTGCTCAAAGGTATCCATCTTGGTGAAACTCTTCTTGATCACATTATTTAAAATCATTCTTTGTTAAACATCTCTGCTTTACTTCCCACTATCATTCATACCACCATTCAAAATACAACATGAGGCATAGGGACATATACTAGTAAAATTAACATACTATGAGATCAGTGATTTTGTACAATTTTTATATGCTGTACATATCATAAGCTATACATATAGTAGGTATAAATATTATAGTAGGTATAAATATAGGTATAGTAGGTATAAAAATTAGAGAACAAAAGTAGGAAGGAAGGAAGGAAAGAAGGAAGGAAGGAAGGAAGGAGGAAGGAAGGAAGGAGGAAGGAAGGAAAGAAGGGAGGAGGGAAGGAAGGAAAGAGGGAAGGAGGGAGGGAAGGAAGGAGGGAGGGAGGGAAGGAGGGAAGGAAGGAAGTAGGGAAGGAAGGAAGGAGGGAAGGAAGGAAGGAAGGGAGGGAGGGAGGGAGGAAACAGGAAAAGAAGAAAAGAAAAATAAAGGAAAAATAAGTCACTGTAATAGAAGGGTACTAAAAAATATAATTTAAGATATAATCCATTATTCATTAATGCATTCATATATTAAGCAAATAAATTAAGCTTCATTAAAAACCATTTATATGAAACAGTAATAAAAACTAGATCTGGTAGGAAATAATAATAATAATAGTAATAATAATAAATTTCAAATGGGTCTCTTTTCTTGAGAAGCACAGAGGAAGGAGGGGATTAATGTCTACTCAAAACTGTAGAAAGGCTTACCAGAAAAGCAACATTATGATTGAATTGCAAGGTATATATGATGCCACCAGATAGAGAAGGTCATTTACTGATAACATCTGTAAGGTCAGAATGGTGTCAATGAACATAGTATATTTGGGAAATGGACAGAATTGTTATTGTAGCTATGTCTGGAATTGCAGTTTGGGGCAAAACTCTGAAATTTTTAACATGACATGCTGAGAATTTTGGAAATAATCTGTAGGAAATGAAAACCCAAGAGAAACATTTGATCATGATGGGGGTTCGGTGCATGATCATTTTATATCTGATGTCAGTGTGTTATAGAATCCAGTTTGGCAAGACTAAGTGTTCTCAGGTAAAAAGAAATTATTTGGGGCTCTGCAAGAAAAGAGTGGTAAAATCCTCATGATAGGGCCTTTTAACAAAGGTTCTGAAAGGAATTAGAGGAAACCAAGATATATTCCTTTAAATCTTTTAGAAATCCAAATTGTTTGCTGTAGTTACAAGAAAAGATTGGGGATTCTGGCCAAGCCTCTAGAGCAGCACTGTCCCACTGCCCATTCATGAATCACACGCTAATTGCTAGGTATTCTTTACCTTCACAGTGAGACTCCTGAGCTCATCATAAATAAATAATACATCTCGAGTCCCCTTTCCAATTCTTATGCACTGACCTAAATATGCTGTCTCCATTTATCCACACTCTGACAAAGTTATGCCACTTTATGAAATGACTCATAAGGATTTAATTTGCAGCCTGAGGCCAGGAAACAGAGTAAAGTTAACTAGACCACCCAGGAATTGAACCCTTCCCTGTAGAGCCAACACTGGGCACCGATACCGGGCAACCCTAATAGCATCTTTGAGACAGTCCCTTTGAGATGAATAGGTAGAGACATATCTGAGTTTTCCCACTGCACAGCTAACAAGCAGGACAGTGTACAGTGACTTCATCTTTACTTGAGGCTCAAGGCAGAATTGTTACATATATGCCTGAAAACTTGAATAATTTTCAAGTCTCAATCTTTTGCAGTAAATATAAAAAGTGGGAGGCTCTGCTAAGCAATGTGTCTCTTTGCTTTCCCTTCAGTACTTCCTTCATCACCTCACTTATATGTTCTGTTAGTTCCATGATGAATTGAACAATCAGAATGGCTCATCATGCCTCTATGTTTATTATAGAGACTCCCTTGTATGCAACAAAATGCATCAGCGATGTTCTGATCACCTCAGTAGCTTTCCTTGTTGCACTGATGAAATGAGTAACTTTTTCTGAATGGTGGTCCTGTAAAGAAATCGGGCAAGCCCACAGAGAGCACTTGAGACATGTCAGCAGATCTTAGAGAACCTGTTCAGCACTGCTGAGCACAGAGTCAAATATAAAAAGTAATGGAGAGTGTTCAAAGTGATGTATGTTTGCCAAGAAGTGCAGAGGAAGAGAAGTGGGGCTCCTAGCAGGAGGGATAGAGAGTAGGGCAGGGGAAGAGAACAAATTCACAAGTTTTCTATCTGAAAAGGGGCTGGGAAGTGAGATTGGAAGAACTGACATGTGTAGTAGGTACTTGTTTTTGACTTCCCAACATTCGTTGACCCTTATAAGCTTATTTTCCTTGGTGAATCACCCCTTCCCTTCTCTCAGACCATGTTGTTGAGATGGGGATGGGGTGTCCTGTCTTCAGCTCCAGGGATTTAAATGTAACTCGAGAACGGTCAGAGTACTACATCCTTTGGGGCAATGAGTCTTTCTGTGGTAGACACAACCTAGGCCTAACTCAGACAATGAGATAATGAAATCCAATTCTAAATTTTTTGTTGGAATTGTTGGGAAAGAAAACATTTCCTTCTGTAAGACTAGCTGAATGGGGTGCAAGGGACTAGCTTCAAAATGAAGTAATCAAAGAAAAAAAGCAGAACAGAAAGATGCAAAAGGGCTAAGGACTGAAAGAACTATCTGAGCCCTTGAATACAGACTCACCTAGACTTATCAGTTAACTTCGCCAGTAAGTCATATTATATATTTAAGGCAGTTTGGGTTAGATTCTATCACTTGCAAGCAATAGTTCTGACTTATACAATTATTAAGGAATTGGTCTTATCTAGACAACTCACAACTCCACCCTCATTACCCACAAAGCATTGTCTGAAACAAGACAGGGAGTTTATTTTGGGAATTAATCCCAAGGAACAGTAGTAGGGGACTGGAAAAAGAAAAGCAGGGAATGAGTGAGGCCAACCCAGCACTGTGTTGTCAAGCTTATCACCGATAGGAACAATGGGCTGGATGGCACAAGGGATTTTGGGAGAAGTCATGTAGAATGAGACTTAAAATTATCTATGTAAGGGATGGGAAAGAAGAAAACGATGAGTGAATTAATTTCCATTCTTTAAGTTGAACCATTTCATGGTATTTGCTTTAAGCAGCCTAGGAAATTAAATCAAGGAGCTCATAAAATGGGTCTAGGAACTTTTTGCTCGGGTAATAAAAGGTGGGCCAGTTGGTCAAGGTTAGCTCCATGGTCATTAATACACTGAGCTTCTGGATTATGCATACAGAACTAGGGATCACAACTGTGCTGAAATAACAGGTAAGATTGAGAGGATAAAAAGTGGCTCACAGGAGGTGCTTGATATGAGCAATCTGATATTTTTTTTGTATTCTTATTTTCTGTAAAATGCATATATTTACTCTATGAACAAGATTTGACTGAAACTCAGCAAAATTAGAAGGATGTATGTACTTAAGCTGTGACCTTCTCAGGAATGATATTCCCTGGATTTTTTCCAAGTCTAGATTTAATCTTTGAGCAGTAAATCATGTCATTCAATTGCTTAGGACACAGCTGCTACGAAGGGAACAGTGTCAATGAAATAAAATTAACAGTGAAACATGCTAATAAAATGGGTAAATCCCAATATTCCACATTAAAAATATTAGTGTGATCCGTATTTATTATACTTTTCTGCAAAAATTACTTTTCCTAGAAGCTTTTGAGAGGCCCACAATAATGAAGCAGAAAAAATGATGGATGTTAAGAAATTAAGATGCTATGGAATGGGTTATAAACTTGCACCCCTTTGTTGCCCATGCACTTTTGATGAGCTTGCAAAGTTTTAGATCGCTTTAATTTAAGATGAAACATTTTTTATTTCTTTCAGCTACAGTGGAAATAATTTCCTTATCTATCATTAGAATGGTTTAATACTTTCATTAATCCACACATCATAAAGCAGAAAGTGATTTTATGCCCTCTCCAATCAGTCATTGTTCCCTCTTTAGAATGGAAAATGATTGTTTTCTGCTGATTCCAAAGATAGACTTAAGACCACTATCTTCATGAGCCAACACAATTATAGGGACTGAGACATAGAAATGCTCTTGTCACCACCTCTCCTTTGGCATAATTAAGATTATCACTATGAGCAGCAGAGTGCTTACAAATATAGCAGATGGGGTACATCAGGAGGCACAAGAGCTGCTGCTGGAGTATAGGCAATTTGTTTCTTCACCACCTCTAAAGGAAGCCTGTGGGACTGTGCATCTTATCTCCTTGGTTCATCTCTCAATGGCACCACCTGCAGTTTGCTAAGAAGGAAGGCTGAGTTTGAAACCATATGATCACAATGCAGCATAAGAACTTTTAGACACTGTTCAGAGATAAACCCCACCTATGTTCTTATTTCATTAGTCCATTAATACTTACTCAGGATACTCTTCCTTTCCCGACACAGAACACTTGCTCTTCTACTCAGCATGTGTCAGAGAGAAGGAAGAGACATTTATAGTTATGTTAGTGAATTTGTCAGTCTCCATTGATATAGACCCCAGTGGAACTTCATCACTTTAGACGACCATTGTGTCTGGTATAAAGATAGGAGAGTATTATAGAGAAGAGGACACTGGAATGCTGGCAGACTGGTCAGAACTCACAGCAGTAAGGCTTGAAGACTGAGACACAGACTGTGCTAATGAAATCCCGAGTGTGTGGTTCCCAGGCTTACCAGACAATTGTGGAAGGTACACCCTGGGTGTCCCAAGAAATGGTATAGATCCTAACACCAAGGTACCTGGGGAAAAGGAGAGGGAAAAAAGAGTCAAAGGAAGGAAGAAACTTTAGGACAGGGATGACTAATACATCACTCCCTTCTCCCCCACATAAAAAAAAGAGGCATGTATTCATATCCCCAAACCCTGAATATGCTACATCCTAATCTTTTGGGAAATGATGAATGTCTAGAAAAGGGACATTACATAAAGTACAAGAATATTGTTTTCCCTCCACTTTTAGAGTCTTCTGGCTTAAAAGATCATTTGTTATTTTTAAAATGTGATATTTTAAGTGCATATATTTACACACTCCAACATAGCTTTGTTACATATAATATTTTAAATTTTAAGTTATTTTCACATAAATTAATTTGTTTGATTCTTTCAACCACCCTGTGAAGTAAGGGTATAGTAAGCAAGGAAGTATATATTACTATATAAGTGAGGCTTGGGGAAATTAAGTGACTTTTTACTTTCACATATTTAGAAACTGAGGGTGTAAAATAAGAATGTGCATCTTCAATCAGAGCACTTGACTTCTATGTATTATTTGTATTGAATAAATTGCTAAAGATTGATACGAAGAGGAAAAAATGTCATCAGCTAAAGAAAAGTAGAAAATCACGAAAAGAAATGATTTCTAAAGTCATTTCCAGAGGAGACTAGAGCAACGAGTGAGGGAATTCCCAGGTTTCCTGAAGTCTTAGGTGTGGCCTATTTGGATTTGAAAGCCACATTGTATAATCAGGTAACCTTGTGCTTAGCCTGAACAATTTCTCAGAGAAGTAAATAATAATGCATCACAGGAGAAGAAAATACTTTGTGATACTCCAAGGCAATAGTTGTATTCACGAAACAAGAATAGCTGATTACTCGTTTACCTGACTCTTAGGCAAAGGCTACAGGTCCAGACTTTGCTAAAACCACTGAACAGGTGTGCATTTTGTATCACTGAAAGGTGCCATGCCATTGGTGGTCACACTGCCCAGTCCTGGTCTCAGGAAGTAGCTGGGCTCAAAATTTATGAGTTACCCTCTATTCTCAGAGTTGTTGGTGACTCCTGAAATTGTTAGAAGGAAATGACACTTTAGAGGAGGAAAAAACATTTCAGACCAAAATAAAATAATTAAATGTAATGGAAGTACATTGTTCAAAGAAGTCATTCTCTGATGAAGAACTTAGGACCCCTTAGCTTGTCACAGTGGAAACCAGAGTAATGCTGAGACAGACTTTGCCTGGCCTAGTCTCCTGAGACTTAAACATTCGCTTCTTTATTAAGCACCTGTTGAATGCCTGGTGCTATTTTAGGCACTCTGTCTCCATGATCTCTGGAGATCATCAGAACAACTTGTGATACAGCTACTTGGCATGGCTCAGGTGATTTCTTCCATGAGAGAAGTGTTTTGAGGCATTGTAATATTTTAGCTTGTTTATTGAATTAATTATTCCAAGATTACTTTGTCTCCAAATTAGAAAATGAATTTGGAATCTGTATACCATTATAAAAATGGCCCTGGGCTTACAGTAGGGAGACTGGGATAAGAGAATGGAAGTAGGAAGAAAGAACGGAGAGGTGGATATAAAATTAAGAATGAAACTGTATTAGTCAGCTAAAGGGGTACTGATGCAAAATACCAGAAATCTGTTGGCTTTTATAAAGGGTATTTATTTGGGGTAGAAGTGTAGTTATCAGACCATAAAGGGTAAGTTACTTCCCTCACCAATGCCTGTTGCCACATGTTGGAGCAAGATGGCTGCTGACATCTGCAAGGGTCCAGGCTTCCTCTTCCTCTTAAGGCTTCGTGGTCCCAGCTTCTTCCAATAACAGCTGTAGGCTGGGATAAGTCTCCTCTCTCTCCTGGAGCTCTTTTTTTCTGAGCTCAGCTGCGCTGTTATCTTCTGTTATCTCTACAAGGTCAGCTGTAAACTCTCAGGCTCTCTCTCTTCCCGGAGCCTCTGCCTTGTCTATGGAGCTGTCTCTATACCTCTATGTTCTTCTCCTGTGTGTTTACTTCCTGGGGCTCCAGCATCAAAAAAATCCAACTCTCTCCTCTGCCGTGTAGTTGTCGCTGTGAGTCTCCACCCACCAAAGGGGTGGGGACTCAACATCCTACTGACATGGCCCAATCAAAACCTTGATCATAATTTAATCAAATAAAAGTGAAACCTCTGAATCCAATACAATCTAATATTCCCAGAGGAACAGACCCAGTTCACAAACATAATCCATTATCTATTTTTGGAATTCATAAACAATATCAAACTGCTACAGAAGCTGAAAGAAATTTAAAAATAAATAGTGAATTTATGGCATAAAGTTGAAAAATAGGTCATTAGGATGTTTCCTAGCTATCTGTTTATCAAACTATAGATTAAAAACAGATACTTCACTTGACCTACAAGAACTAATGCCAGATAGAGGGGAGACCTGAAGTTCTCTCTCTCTCTCTATCTCTCTCTCTCTCTCTCTCTCTCTCTCTCTCTCTCTCACACACACACACACACACACACACAATTTCTCTTTCTCAAGAAGTTGTGGAATTTAGTCCAACTGTTGTAACTAGACCTACAAGGCATTCTCTATCAACTTCACCTCCTGTCACTTCTTTCATTTTTCTCCTTAGCCCAAGGGTTTCCTGTGAAACTAGTTGTCCAGGACACTATAAGGACCACTAAAATATTGCTCAAATTGTTATAATAAACAAAATATTTTAATCACATCTCATGTTGGGATAATTTTGCATCTGTTATAAGTAATATTTTGCTGTGCTGTTTGGGTACTATAGTGATATTTGCCAAAAAGAAGCCTGAGTATCATCTAGTCACTGTAATTCTTTCTAAAGTCAGGGTGTCTATGGAACCTGTAAGTTTGGCTACAGATGACATTAAGGGAAAGATAAACTGCTTATTCTAATGGAAACCAGGCAGTCCCCCAAATGTCCTCTTTCCTGGCCTTTATCCCTATTGGCAATAAGCCATACTTTTCTAAATAAATACATATTTGTATATGAGTGTTTGTGTGTTTATATTAATAGGGCAATTTATTTATAATGGTCTAAAGGGATGCTGTACTAATGTCCTAGAGTGCCATGACAAATTGCCATAAACTTGGTGGCTTAACACAAACTAAATTTGTTCTCTCACAGTTCTGGAGGCCAGAAGTCTGAAACCAAGGTGTTGACAGGTTGGTTCCTTTTGGAGGCTCTGAGGAAGAATACCTTCATGTCCCCTTACTGCCAGTGACTGCTGATAATCCTTGGTGTCCCTTGGCTTGTAGATGTATTACTCCAGTTTCTGCCTCTGTCTTCACATGGTCTTTTGCCCTGTGTCTCTCTGTGTGTCTTCTTTTCCATCCCTTTTAAGGACACTTACCATTGGATTTAGGGCTCACTCTAAATCCAGGATTTTATTTTTTGATATCCTTAATTTAATTACATTTTCAAAGTCCCTATTTCCAAAAAAGTTCACGTTCACAGGTACCAAAGGTTAGGACTTGCTTATATCTTTTTGGGAGACCTAATCGAACTCACTGTAGACACATAGATACTGGCCTTCTCATAGCACCACTTGTGTTTTTCTGGCCTTATACCAGTTACACTGAAAGTCTCCCTATTCCTTCAACTTGCTGGGCACTTTGGCAGAGCCATGCCCTTGCCCATGTTCTTGCCTGAAACTGGTACACATTTAAACTCCTTTATTCTCCTCTGCTCCCCACTGGCTTATAGCCAACAATATCATTTTCATCAATGACTTCAATGACTCAGCTTAAAAGAAAGTTATTGCTTCTTTCTGTTGGTTGCACGAAGTTATTTACTTCTTCCTCTGTAATCTCATTACACTAGGCTTGGACCACAGTTTTATCACTTATCCTGCTGATTGCAAAGTCTCTTTTCTGTAATAGGCTTTCAGTTCCTTGAGGACAAGGGGAATGTCTCGTTAGTCTTTGTAACTCCAATACCTAACCTAGTACCTGCCATTGAAGGGCTGCTCAATAAATGTTTTTAAAATTACATCTTAAATTCTATGGCATGGCTTCTAGTCCTAAATGAGTCACGAATAAGTTGTTTAACCTTGGAAAGGTAGCTCTATTTCTGAGGCCTAGTGCTCTGTAAAATGAGAAAATTCCATTGACTTGCCTAACTTGAAGCACTTTTTCCAATTCAAAGGAAATATTCTTTTAAAAATATAGAAAAGCACTCTGCAACTTGCATGCTTACATGTAGTAAAATGGAATGGAATTATTCTGGGACCAATCAAGGTCCATGCTGGGACAGTTCAAGATTTAACTACAGCCAGAAACAACACATTTTGGAACCTTGACTCTTCCAAGGGCATCTCCAAAACGTGACATTCATTGTCAGCCAGTACGTGATGCTCAAAGTGCCTAGTAATAGTTCTGTGTTTGAGAATTCTCTGAGACACTCAGAGAAATGAAACAAAATCCTGGGTAGTATATGGCAAAATCTGCAAAGAGGAATAGAAAAAGAAATGGCAGCAAGGAATGTCTTTGCATATCCTATTTTGAAATGGAATATAAATGAAATTCCACTTCAAGGACATATCCATTCCAACCAACATTTTTAGATTTACTTATTAATACACTCCACGCACCCACCCCCAAATTTAAAGAAGCAAATAAAACACATTTGTTTCATTTAAATTATTCTATTCATTGTCCAGTAGTGGATGTCTGTTGTTTGTGTGCCTCAAGTTAAAAATACCTCATCTTTTCTAATTCCTGTTGCCATGTAACAAATTACCTCAAAACTTATGTTACCAGATGGCTTCTAGGTTCTTGGCTTATGTTGCATAAAAGAATTTAAGGATATGCCATAGGGTAGGCAAGGGAGCAAAGAGTTTATTAAGAATCAAGAAAATGAGAAAAATACACCGTCTGAGGCATAGACCTCGGGCCTACTGCAGGGTGAGTTGTGCGCATGGAACCTTAGGTCAGGGCATTTTAAAGTTTGTTTGCTCTTCTGATTGGTTGCCACACATGTCATTTCTTAGGTGGCCAATGGTGAGGTCTTTTGAGGATATCCAGGGCTTTGCCTCTCATTCCAAATGAGATTCTCATGGCCAGAATCTCGCAGTGTCTTTCTGGTAACCTTCTTCTCAGGAGGTGTCCAGGTGGGGTCTCCCTTTCACTATGCTAACCTGCCTCACTTAACTTCTTAAAATAGTCCTTTTTTTATGCTTGTGGATCCTGCAGGTAAAGAATTCTGTTATGGCTCACTGAGTTAACTTCTTTTTCATGATGTCTGGAGCTTCAGGGGGCTAATTTCAGAGGCAGGGAGTGACTTGACAGCTGGGGGCTAGAATCTGCTAGAGGATTATTCACCTGCATATCTAGCAAGTGGCTGAAATGACTGAACAATTAAGACTGCTAACATTAAAGCTTACCTGAGACCTTTCCATGTGGATTGGCTTCTTTAAGGCATGGCAGCTTCAGGGAAGCTAGACTTTTTACATGGCAGCTCAGGGACTCAAGCACAAGTGTTCCAGGAAACAAAGTGGACTAGACTGGCAGAGTCTCTTCTGCTACATTTTAGTGAGTACACATGTGTCATATGCCAACCTACATTTAAAGAAGAAGGGGCAGCTCAATATAAACTCAAAAATGTCTAGTTTTTAACTGTTACCATCTACCTTCAGACTACAGATGATTTACTTATCTACCACAGGCAAGATACTTTTACTTCTCCAAATACCTCCTTCCCCAAAAGCTCATCCATTTCACCAGGGTTCAGAATCTCAACATCTAAATCAGTTCCAGTGTGTCTGAGGATCCTTGGGTACATTCTTCTCTTGCAGTTCCTCTCTATTCAAAGAACTACACATTAAAGAAACAACTTATCTACCCTATATAAAACAAAACAATATGCCACTTTAAAACAGACATAGAGTATTTGCAATAAATATTCCCATTTTAAAAGGTGGCAAGTGGGAGATATGCAGCAGTCACTTGAACAGAGCAATTCTAAAATCTAGCTGGACCCATGTTGACCTGTCAGACCCATGTTTCCTGACTAGGGCTCAGTCCTACTTCTTGAGAGTTGTTCTCTGTGACTTTGGGCTCCACCCTCTGAGCCATCTTCCCTTTTCCATAAGAAATGGCCTGTAGTTGTAACTGAGTAGCCATCTCAGCTTGATTCCTGCCCATGAAAATTTGGGACATTAAAAGCCTTATTTTTCATTTTGTACAGAGTCTCTGTTAGTCAAAACTGATAAAAATTTCTATAATAACCTTGTGAGCTTCCTGTGTATCAATTTATAAGCCACTCTATTAAGCAAAATCCAAAACCACAAGTCTCTGAAATAAACACCCTTCTCTACCTTAGACTTGCTGTGAGTCTGCTGTGAGACAAGGCTCTTAAGATTCTTAGAAGCCCCATTATTTAACAGAGAGTATCCTTAAAGCACACCCTTAAGACTCTTAGGCTGCCTTTTGTCTCCCTAAAAGGGTCTATGAGTCACTGACATAGATCTTTCTGAGATCTTAACAAAGGATCTTAGGTTCTCAACCTGTATTTGATTTTTGCCCTGAGATGCTTTTTGGAGAAGGTTTTGATGGTTGAAAAACTTGTTCTGGGCACTTAACATTTCTTCCAGTTTCTACTACACAGCAGAATAGTTCATTTCTTTAGTTCATCTCTCTACTCTTTTGATTTTATCATAGATAATTAGAAAAGGATAGGTGAGCCATGCAACATTAGGTGATAACTTCAATATTTTCTTTGTTTTTACAATTTTACTAAAGTATATCTTTCATACATGAACATATATAAACAATAAATATAAAGTAAAAGTTGTGAACTTACAAAACAAACATTTACACCATCATTCAAGGCATCCATACATCACCTTGCATTGTTGTAAAACATTTGTTACATACTATGAAATAGCATCGTCAAAATATAACTATTAACTATAACCCGTATGGTACATTTGGTGTAATTTTCCCCCAATCCAAGAGATTATTACCACCCTGTATTAGTATTATACATTTGTGACAGCTCATGAAGCAACAAGAACTGACAAGGTGTTTTGGTACATTCTGGTGGGGCTCCAAATTGTGCCTGTGGGTTTCAGCCTGATCTCCCCCACTTTACCACTATCCTCCCTTCTCGACTCCCTCTTCTGTGATCTTCAAGTTCCAGCATCATATTCAAAGGTCACAGCTTTACAGAACCATCTTCCACAGTCAGGTAAGTTCAACTACCTGTTACAAATACCTTAATAAAAATTGAAAATAAGTAAATAAATAAATACGGATGTATCTCCTGGTGCTTCTAAATCTCTGAAGCCTGACTGGTGCAGTCATCTAGTTAACAGAGCTGAATTTAGGTCTTAAAAGGGACCTAAAAGGGATCTTAGTAAGAGTACCTACCTTATCTCTCATGGCTGTTGTGAGATTAAATAAGATATGTATGTTTAGTACTTAGAATCCTGCCCAGCCCATAGTGAGTGCTAGGTAATATTATTATTACTTGTCTCTTAATCCTTCTTCTCTTTAGGCCCAAAGTGTGTTCATTCTAAGTCAGTGACTATTAGTTATGACCCCATTCCTAGGATTATTTTCCCAGTGCCTTTTCTGGGATGGCCTTGAATGATTTTCTCAAGAAGCACATGAGACAGAGGGGCCTGATTTTCACCACAGGGATGTCCCAATGAAAGATTTGTCCCTCCTGGAGTGCTTATCTTCTTTTATGCTTGCTCAGCATGCTTTTTTGGGGGAATCAATCAGTTTATCCTTAGGATGATATATGTCCAGAAATCTGACACTTCATTTTTATCACTCATATACCCCAAATTACCCCCTCCATCTTCCCTGGCAGATTCCCCAATCCTTCAAAATGACAGCTTTGAAAGTGAGCATTTGCCATGAATATGAAAATTAGGAAACTGGCATTTTATTTTAGCAGATCATTTATCCTCCAATGTACTGCATGTAAATTAGAATTTCTTCTATTCCCCATCTCTTACCCCATTTTCTTGAATTTGATGAAATTTACCTTTCTTTCCCTTAACCTTCAGTAGTTTGCATCTCCCAGCTTTTCAACATTTGGATTCCTGAAGGCCTCTCTTTTTCGGTAAACCCCCTCTTATTTCATGGAGTCATCTAATTATATGCCTGGAAAGCTGGCCAGGACAATTTCCAATCTCATCATATGCTCCACTGCTATACAACTCTATATAATTATAATGTAATCAGATATGCTTAAAGAATAATACAAGTTGAATATTTAAAGACCCTGACTAAGAACATTTTGGATGACATTTTAAAATATGCCATTACTTAAGGAATTAATGCACTTTGGTTATTTGGTGAGATGAGATTTTTAAAGCTAGCTTAAGAATACATTTGAAGTAAGATGCAGTTATAATGTAGAATATAGGAACCAACAAAGTCTCATCTGACTGAAGACATCCAATAGAAGTAATTTCTGCTGCCTACTTTGACATGGTTTGTGGCATCTATACAGTGCTAGAGGGACAACAACAAAGTTTGCAGTGCAATGACAACACCAAAATAGATTTAAGTTTCTTTTCTTTGGACCATGCATTTATTTCAGTCACCATGAACAAGCAAAGGCTGAATTTTTTCTATTTGATTTTTCTAAAGCATTCAAAAAAGTTTTTGTCTCCTCTTCCAAGAAAACTTTCTAGCAATTTGCAATGCTGCAGCATTTTTCTTAGGGAAAGTTTGAAGGAACTAGTATAGTTTATCTAGGAACTGAAAAGGCAGAGGAAGATTTCAAGTGAACGTACTTTGAAAAATAGTTAACTACCTATAAAACTAAAGTTTGAAGATTGCAATAGGAAGATTAAAGTTCCTAGAGGGAAGGTTCAAGAGAAATTAAAATAAAAGAAAAAGGAATTTATAAATTCTCTGTAAGATTTAACCAGACTGAAGGGGAACAAAACAAACAAGCAAATGAACTTATGTTTCTTATCAACATTATCATATCATCATCCTCTTCAGTTCATGTGCTACTTAAATAATCTGAAGTATTTTGAGAACAAAGTGACAAGAGAGAAAGAGAGTAGGTACTTAAATAGAATAGATTATGGAAAGTAAGTGACTTTGCAGCCCCTCATGCCTATGGCCACGTATATAATTTGGTGGTAAAATGTGTGGTATTGACAACAGGATTCAGTAAATAATAGAGAAAATAAGACACCTTCTTAGACCACATGAGGCTTGAGCCCAACCTGGTAACTAATAAGATTTGAAAAGGTTAGAGGTGAGAAAGGGAGAAGACTTGGAGAAAACCATAAAAATGGAACTGAATATGGTATTGGATGGAGAATAGTGAGGCATGAGTTAGAATCCATGACGACTATGCGAAAAAATGTCTCCAGAATGTCTAAGAAGCAAGAATTGATGTGAATGAAAGGTAGACTTGTTTCCAATGCATATAATTGTAATCAATATTTTTACCAAGGACTTTTGATTTAAAATGGTGGTTTTACAAGAAAATATCATTATAACTACATTTTCTAGAATTGAATGATGCTTGTTTCCAGACTGAAAGCTCAGCACAATAAATGAAAAAGGATCCAAACCTAGGAACATATTTGTGGAATTTCAGGATGCCAGGGGTAAAGAGAAGACCCTAAAAGCTTCCATGGTGGCTAAAAAAGTATGGTGACCAGAATGACATTAGGCATTTTTTAATAGCCCTGGGTGCCAAAGACAACAGAACCATAACTTCAATAATAGTATCAGGGAAAATAATTTTGATCCAGAAAAATATTTTGAGCCAAAATGTTAAGCAAGTATGACAATAGAACAAAGGTATTTTCAAACATGTAATGATTCATTTTTTTTTCTTCCCCAGCACCCTCTCTCAGAAAGTTATTGAGGAAGTGCCTCCACACCGAAGAGAATAAACTCAATGAATGAGGACATAATAGCTGTGGTGCAGGAATAAAGAGAAACCCATGAAGATTGCAATAGGAAGATTAAAGTTCCTAGAGGGAAGGTTCAAGAGAAATTAAAATAAAAGAAAAAGGAATTTATAAATTCTCTGTAAGATTTAACCAGACTGAAGGGGAACAAAACAAACAAGCAAATGAACTAAACAAACAAACAAACAACAACACATTTACCAATAGTCACATGACAGAATAGAAATAAGCAATGAAAGGCATACCACACATTCTGCAGGTAAAAATAATTGCTACTATTAACTTCAGGAAACAAACATTTCTACAAGAAAATCCAAAATGGACATGGTGTATCACTTAACTATTTAGCGAGCAACAGATGTCTATCAATAAACAGTGAGTATATATGTAATTAAAACATTTGATACGACACTATTAGTAAAATAAGGGGGAGGAAGTGACAGTGTGTGCATGTAAGTGAAATTCTACATAAAATGATATCAGTAGATAATGGAAACTTGACAAACCAAAACAATTAAGAAATATCAGTGTAAATATATTTTTTAGAAATACCAAGGTAAATATATCTAAGGAATTAAAAACGACTTTCCTCCAGGAAGCAGAATTGAGAGCAAAAAGCATAAGAGCTTCTCTGTTTCGTTATAAGAATTTTTGTATTGAAATTTTCACTTTAAAAGATATTTTAAAAAGATTCTAAATTGAAAATATGATATTAGGAGTCTATTATCAGAGAAATTTTCCTAAACAGCATGTGACCCTCTGTCCAGGACTGGATCAAATGATATCCCAAGACATTAATATATTACAAGGTAAATATTTGGAATTTGGTAAGAATTCAAAGGTGACTTAATTTGTTGTCACATCCAAAGAAAGGTGCTTATGGGAGGAATTTCTTACCAGGTTAGAATGCACTTGGTGGTGCCCAGCCAGACCAATGAGGAAATATTTCAGATAGTCTTGGTATAAGAATATGTCCATATTGAACCTGTAAGACTTTTAGAGTTTGTTGACTGGCTTCTCTTCTGCATTTGAATGTTTGCCCAGATCACCCTTATGCTTGTCCTATCTACAGGAGGCTTAAAACCTACACATGCCATTTCCCATTCAGTAATTCTTGTTCCCCAGGCTCTCCTGAGACAAAACTAGCCTTTCTTGGGTTTACTTTCCTGGGGTTTCTTTTGTCCCACCATCCCCACTGGATGAACTTTCAGTGTAAGATATGTCTGAGATGAGAGGCAATCTAATGAGGTAATATCTGGTGCATTTAAATCATTCTTTATGGACAGACCCATGTTTTATTAATAGCTAACTATTTTTAAATGGCCTAGAAGATTGGGTTGACAACAAACTCAAATGTGAGTTTTCATTGTATTGTGATTTTCAAAAGTGTTGATGGGCTCTTAAGAAATAGTGAAAGCACTTTCTATTCTCTTTATTGCTGTTCATATTTTATCTAATTTCGAAGCCACCCTTCAAGTGAACTGAGGTATACCACAGTGTACAAGGAACAAGCATACCTCTATACCAACCACATGAGGAACAGTTCAAGCCACTAAAGCTGCTTTCACCTGGAAAAGAAGCTTTGGTAGAACATGAAGGCTGAGATTAAAAACCTGAAAGCCCTGTCCTATAGGGAAAGAATTGGACTTAATTCTGTGCTTAGTAAAGGAATAGGATAGGGACAAGTTGATGGAAGTTTTTCACAAAGAAGAGATTTACTCTTATTACAAAAAAAATGTCTTAATAAAGCCATCATGAGCTCTCTGTTCCTGGAGTGGCTCAAGCAGAGCCAATGGACTTTAAGATCAAGACTAGTTCTCAAAGTTTTCTAACTTTATAGAACTATCCAAATGTGAGAACAGACAAATATTAGTAAGGAAAAAGAGGCAAAGTAGAAGACCTTTGAATTATATTACTCTCTATTGTACTCTTTTCTACAAGTATCTACTGTTCCACTTAAGATCTTACACTGAGGAAGGTTGGGTATATGCACCTGCTGAAAAATATTTAGGTCTTAATCCTCAAGGCATGCTTCTCCAAAATGTGCATGGCAAGTGAGCTACTTCTAGGATAGAGATGGCAAATACTTCTAGGATAGAGATGGCAAATATGTGCCCTCTCTCTTTCCTCCCACCCATTGTTAAATAATCATAGAATCCTCTCCTGTTGCCTAGATGCAATTTCAGAATCCTCTTCAAAACAATGATCCAGCTGCTATAAATTTGAGTTGGCATGCCGAATGCAACCTCTTGTCATCCCTTCTCTCTGACAAACGTGACCTCTTGCCACATTTACCATTAGCACATCAGCAACATTATCCATCTGCCTGAAATTCACTTTTTTCCTCTTTACTCCATCTTTCAGCCCTGCTAATTCCTGCCTAGATGTTAACTGATATTTAATATTTGGTTTGTCTTTTTAATAGGGCCACCACGTAGGCTATATGAGCTCTAACAGGTCTCATTTACATTCAGAATCAACTTGATATACATAAACATGCATACATATACACACACACACATATATATGTATATATTAATTTCCAGTAAATGATAAAGCAAAGTAATTCTCTAATTCACATAAAAGCTATTTATTGGGGTCCTGTGACAGTTTGAGATTATTTTTTTTTGAATCCCAGAAAGAGAAAGTTTATGTTTGTAAACTAATCTATTCTGAGTGTTCTGTGATACTCTTAGATTATAATGGATTCAGTTGAGCAGCGCTTCATTAAATTACCTGTAAAGATTAGGGCTTTGATTTAACACATAAGTAAGGCATGACTCAGGTTGAGTCCCTGCCCCTTTGGTGGGCCGATATAAATGGACACTCAAGACGACACGAGAAGTGGAGAGAAAATTGCCATTATGATGCTGCCACGTGACAGAAAGAAGGCTCAAACAGCTAAGGCCGCAGGGAGAGATGAGCCATTTGCCTGATAGCTTACAACTGACCTTGGGAAGGGAGCCAAGACTGATATAGAAAGCCTGGAAAGAAAGGAGCCTTATGCCAGGAGAGAGAGGAAGCCCTGAGAGACAAGCCCTATGCCAGCCTGCAGCTAAGAGAAAGGAATCCCAGAGGGGAAGGCTGAACCCTTGCAGAGATCAGAGTCCATCAACATGTGGCAACTGACTTTGGTTAGAAAGCAACTTTGAGTTGGACTCTTTAGGGCCTTGTAACTGTAAGATTTTGTCTCCAATAAATACCCTTTATAAAAGCCAACACATTTCTAGTACTTTGCATCGGCACCCCTTTGGTAGACTAATACAGGTCCTTCAGCCTGTAAGCACTTAGGAAATAACTGAATTGAAATTGAATTGAATATAAAAAGTTAAAAGCTGTAATGGATTTTCACTACCATCCAGTTTAATTTCTACATTTTACAGATGAGAAAACTGAGGTCCAACTATAGTGAAGTAACTTATTTAGGATTTCACAGACACCTTGAGCTGGAAGTAAAATTGACATGTTGAAAAGAGTCCTGTTCTATTTTACCTATACACAGTTTTCTGTATTTTACTCTGTATCCTTTTCTGCTTAGTTTCCAAGGGCTGTTCAAACAAAGTACCATGGACCAGCTGGCTTAAACAAGAAACATATAGTCTCACAGTTCTGGAAGCTAGAAATTGGCAAGGCCATGCTTCCTCTTAAAGGGAAGAATCCATTCCCTGCCTCTCCCTTGGCTTCTGATGGCTGGTGAGCAGTGCATCATGCACTTTGGCTTGTGACAGCATAACTCAATCTCTGCCTCTGTCACATGGCTGTCTCTCTCTTTCTGTTTCACTCTTACTGTTTCCAAATACCCTCTGTTTATAAGGACTCCAGTCATATTGAATTAAGGGCTCACCCTGATCCAATTTCACCTCAACTAACCACATCTTCAAAGATCCTATTTCCAAATGGGGTCACATTCACGGGACCATGGGGTTAGGACTTGAACATATTTCTTGGGGGGATAAAATTCAATCCATAACATCCCCTAATGGGATTTGGTTCCAGAATACACAAAGACTTCTAGACTCAAATGGCATGACAAGCATGGGGGTTGACACTTGGCACTGTGGTTCTGAAACTGTCGATTCTTTTTTTTGTCCTCTGACTGGAAAGAAAAATAATGAGTTCAAGCTGGTAGTAGGAAAGACAACTTTACTAATTGTCTAAAAAGATGAGTGTCTGAGAGAGAAGGCTTCACCAGATGTTTGAGTATTATTACTAACTATAGGATTTAAGATCACCAACGATAAACAAAATCTGTTTAGGGAAACAGATATTTAAAGTTTATTTTAAAATATTTTAATTTTTTAATCTGCTAGGGAATAAAAGAGCCTCAGCCAAGAGATTGGCAACTACAGACATGCCATGGTTTATTGTTGAGATTTGATGAATTTTATGTGGAATAGTATTGTTAATGGCTTGATGTGACATCAATTAATGTTATAATATGGTAATTATAATTATATCCCAACAAAGAACTTTATGGGCAAAAAGTAGATGAAGAAAATAAGATGCATGATTCAGCAATAAAAATGTTTACCAAGTAAACAAAAATATAAAAAATGATGGGCTTCTTAGAAAATCTCTACATTGTCACCTTTCACTGCAGGAAGAAGGATGAGAGCGTCCAGTAGGCAACTATAAAACAGGTATTTCCACTGTCAGCACAGAGAATTTTCATGGAAAACCAGTTATACAATTAAAATCATACCTGTCCCAATCCCAGCATTATGCAATATTCCAGAATCCTGACTACTTGTTGGCATAGTTTGGGTTGTTTATAATAGTTGCTATAATTTACTGAACATTACCATGTGTACTTTGTGCACGTTATCTTATTGCATTTAATCTGCATGAGAACTCTGCAGTTATTTTCCCAATATGGAGATGAGGAAATAGGCTCACAGAGGTTAGATAATTGCCCAGTCTCACAACAGAAAATGATGGAGTCAGAATTTGCAACTAGATCACACTTATGCCAAGCTCTTGGCTTTTTCAACTACCTCTTCCTGCCTCTCATTTGTCCATCTGATTCTCTGTTATTCATGAATGCTTCTCACATGGGTGAAGTGCCACGTGGAGAGATCATTTTATTGGTATTTACCATAATTTACCAGCCTCTTCCTTCCATTCTTGGTTGGATGCTGAATAGTGTTCTACTAGACCCTGGAGTTCTTAGATAGTTGATTCATAGAGTTTCTGCCTACTTAATGGTTGGTCTGGTGAAGGGACTGATTGCCAAATCTTCCCCAATCTATTGATTTTGGTTTCTTTTTTTTTTCCCCCACTTAGTCAAGATTTATTTCAATGCCTGGAAACATGCAGACTAACCAAAATGGTACGACTATAATTTTTTAAAATACATAAATACTACATTTAAGACTTTTGAAAATGTCACTACTATGACCTAATCTCTAAATAACAGTTTACTATCAGGTTTTCAAAAGCAATGGCTATTTAAAAAACACAAATCAAAAATAAATTTCAAAGAATTTTCATATACTTATGAGGACATAGTTAGCAGCAAGCTATTCAAACAAAAACACCAATCCGTTTTTACACTTTGCATGTTTGTTTAACTCTGTTTCATAATTGAGCCATTTTTTGTTCAAGTATTTTATTTCTAACATTAAATTACATTTCCTAAATATTTTTTATAAAGAAATGAAAAATGCCAAACTGCTTTTTTTGCCATATACCATAAAGTAAAATACAGCCAACTGAATTTATCCATATTCCCCCTAATTCAATGTGACCTTTAGGTGTTTTCCTATATACTTTATTCTAATTCATTTATGCAGATTAGGGAAATCTGATTTATAATGAGTTGTTTTCACCTTTAAATTACCTTCTATATATTGCCCCTCCTTTCCCGCAAATCTGGTATAAAGTAAACAATGATGCAATGTACTATTTCAGGGGCCCAAAGCAATCTGTAATCTTAATTTCCCAAATATCAATTTTAAATTTCTGCCAGTATAAACAAAAAGACTGAAATGGCCAAAAAAATCATAGTTGGCAGGAAGGAAAATGCATGAGATGAAGATTATTTAACTAGAACTTTATTATAATGTTATGCTTTATAACATATGTTATGATTTTGTTTTCTTAATAAAACAATCTCTTCCATTTGGCTAGAAGCAAACACATAAATATTAAAGAGAAGAAAATCATCTAGTAGTAAAGAACTTTCCAGAGCTTTTAGTGGTAACTCATTGACATTCATATAGAACACGGGAGTATTTACCCACTCCCATTACTGCCAGGCACTGTAAACTGCCTCCATTTCTCACCACTTTCTCCTTTACCTTCTCCTATTGCAGAGGCTTTAAAAGGTAAAATCTCAAATTCCTAGCCTCTCTTGTAACCAGGGTTAGGCTATAAGACACAGTAGTGGCCACAAAGACATACACAGAAGTTGCTGTTTCCACATTTTCCCATTCTCCTTTTGTCAAGAATGCAGGCCTGAGGCCTGGAGCACTTTCACAGCTCATGAGGTAAGAGTCATGTAGAAATATATGTCAAGGAAGGAAGGAGGAAAGATAGAAGGCATTGCATAGTAGTCGTACCAGCTCTGGACGGCTGATACATGGACTCTTTTAATGTGGTCATATATGGAGAATAAGTTAACATGGATCACACACTAAGATGGCAAGTACACTAATGTGGATACGCACTAATATGGGACATACATTAACACGGGACCTGCACCAGCATGGACACGTTAACAAGGGTTTGCACTAACGTGGGCTGTTAGCTAACATGGACTGGGCATGGATATGGGACATTCATTAACATGGGGCATGCAATAGGATGGACCGTGCAATTAAGGGATATGTGCTCATATGGGACATTCACTGATATGGGACATATGCTTACGTGGGATGTGCGCTGATATGTACATTATCATGGGACATGCACCGATATGACAAGAGGTAACATGGAGCATGTGTAAAATGGATGTGTGTTAACACAGGACAGGCATTAGTATGGCTGCGGGCTATCGTGGATGTGTGCCAGTATGGAAAAGGTGCTGATATGGGGTGTGTGCTAACATGCATGTGTGCACTAATATGGAATGCACACTAATGTGAGACAAGTGCCAACATGGGATGTGTGCTAGCTTGAGAATTGTGCTAACATGGACATGTACCACTATAAAGAATTTGGATTAGAGCCCTTTAAAAGGTTCTGAGAAGGACCCAGATTCTGTCAGAGTGGATGAGTCCCTGTTCCCTGGAACAGAGGTCAGGAAGCTTTTCTTTTGCTAGACTTAGAAAATGACTGTACCTCTCATTTGATTCTCTTATTAGCTAGGTCAGAAGACCATGTAGGACAGAGTTTCCACATAGCTCTAATCACCTGGCACACATGGTGCTTGCATGTAACTGGTTCTCCATCAACTATTGTTAATGTCAATGCAAATGGAATAGACTAGATTCTTGAGCTTTTTATGACTCACCCAGAAAGAAACCTGAAGATTTGAGAATGTAGTACAAAAAGGAGCAAAAAAGTTAATTAAAATTTTGTTGCAAATTGCCTTCAAAATTTATTAATAATGAGAAATAAATCTTTTACTTGGACTATAACAAGCATAATGCAAATATAATGTATTTGGAGGAAAGGTAATTTCATTTTTGGATGAGGCTGCTGATTAAAGAAGTTAGGCTTTGATGCCCACCTTTTCTGCCACAAACATGAACGATTTTTTTTTTTTTTTTTTTTTAACAAAAACGAGCTGATTATATCCTTCTATTTTGCCATTTAGGCAGCAATGCTGGTTTACTTCAAAATCAATCTTAACTTTATTTCCTATTCTGTTCTCCCTTTTGTTCCAAAACAAGACTAACTTTATTTTATGCAGGTCTCCGAGCAGTAGCCATGAAAATGAGATCGACTCAGAATCTCTCTCAAGCAAGCACTCCTTGTTTTGTTTTGCTTTTTATTAATCAGTGTTAATAAAACCACAGTCTTGAAAAAATCAATTTAAGCTTATTTTTCATCTGGAGAGCTTTAGACACCTACAAAAATCATTCATTTCTGGGACATAAAAGTAAGAAAGAGTATTTTTTTTCTAAAATAACTGTATAAAATAAAACTTCTAAAAAGCACTTTGCAAAGAGGGAAGCATTTCTCTGTCCTCATATATATTCTCCTTGAGGAACAGACAGTAACAGTTATTCTTGAAGGATGTTCCAGTGATTATTTGTTTACAATCTTATTCTAAAATGAAATATGCCATCGGGAATATGTTTGATACTATTTGTGAAAATTGGCATTTTAGTATACGACTTAAATGCAGGTTGTTTTTCTTCTTCATGTTCTCCAGAATGAAACATCTTTCAGATTTGACATTTTAAAGAAATTCTCAGGAAACTGACATTTTGCCAAAGTCCAATGAAATTTTGCACTATAATAAATGCTCATATATCACAAGACAATAGTTTAATACACTGCCATTGTCATTTATTTCATCATCCATCAAATATGTTGTTAGCACCTACTATGTGTTAGGCACTATTTTAGGTTTTGCTGATTTCTATATTCATGTTTACTTTTACAATTATATATTTCAAATCTAATATAACTTTCTTCACTCATAAATCAGCTTTATGATATCTTTAAATAATAAATAAATAATAAAAATAAGAGTATATTCTTCAGGAGTTTGAGTTTAAAAATATCCTTCAATTGGGTGCAACGTATTTCCTGCTTTCACTGTATTCATTGTAAAAATCAAATGGGAAATAAGACCAGTATATACTGCAAGTTATGTATCTAACAACATTTCTTACATTTCTTTAAGCAAGTAAGTATTTCTAAGCAAATATTTAGAGGATTATGCTCTGGCCCTGGCTGCACTGGGTTCCATCATTTTGGCACAGGGAGTGCTTCATAACTTTGCCTTGATGCTTTCAATTTAAAGACCTCAATTTTGGCTCATAATTGTCTTTGTGTCAGTCGTCTGGCACATTTCAAGATGGTGGGAGAAGATTGCTGAAATCCTTGGTTTTGTTCCTTGATCCTCATTAATTTCTCAAATTAGAATGCACTTCTTCTTTTCTCTATTTCTCCACCGTGTAGTTAGTATTAGCACTCCAGCAATCATCCTTGTACTTGCATGAGTGTGTGTGTGTATTGACTTGCAGAGAGAGGTTAAGAGATAAGGTGAGAAATAAAATAAACCTCTGTCTGAATCCTGGTTCAATCACTACAATAGTGTGATTTGTAGCTTCTTTGGTCCTCATTTTCCAAAGCTGGAAAACGGACATTGTTACAGCCCCTGAAAGGATTGTTTTGAGTATTGTAGACTTTAATCATTGCCCATGAGGGCCCTCAATAAATGGAGGATGTTTTTATCCTTGATTGGGAAGCTTTCAGCAATCTCAATTTTTAAAGCAGTTTTATTGAGATATATTCACATACAATACAATCCATCCAAAGTGTATAATCAATGGCTCTTTGTATAATCACAGAGTTGTGCATTCATCATCACAACCAATTTTAGAACATTTTCGTTACTCCAAAAAGAAAAATGCCATACCCCTTAGCAGTTACCTATTAATCCCTCTATCCTTCCCTACCCCTACATAAGCACTAATCTATTTCTATCTTTATAGATGTATTTATATTTATATTTTATATAAATGGAATCATACAATATTTGGTACTTTGTGTCTGGTTTCTTTCATTGAGCATAATGTGTTTTTTAAAAATTGTTATTTTTAAAATTTTACTTTTTATATCAATATTACAAGTTACTCCATTAACACAAGATAACTACAATAAAAATGAATCTGTTGTGGTCCATGGTTACACTCCCCCCTTATTTTTGTTCATTTCTCAGTCTTGAGGGATTTGGGATGATGCCCATTGTAACTGCTTTAGGCTGAGAGTAGACTTAGTTATTATGGGACAGAGGAAAGTAATTGTTTTAATTGCAGTTGAAGATACTCTTTGCTTTGGGGATGGGGCCTGTTCATAAACATTATTTTGTTAGTTGTCCAGGGCAAGCCTGAAGAACTGGAGAGTAGATGCTGGCTGCAACTCCTCTGGGTTTCAGGGCTCAAATGGCATATGAACAATATGAAGATTTAAGTCTCTGAGAAATATATTTAACAGGCACATTGAAAATTATAGGTTCTAACAAAAAGAGTAGAAGAATATGATTGGGGGAATTATAAATGAATATAACTATGTTATATTGGGGAAATAGATATTCATATATTCCCAAGTAGAGCCCACCAAGGGGGTGTTGATTTCATGAGGTCGTGTGATTTGCCTGTGATGTCCAGACATCCCTAGAGCACTCAGGAGCACTTTTGTTTTGAGGCTTTGTTTACTGTGGCAGACTGTGAAATCTGCCTCAGACCTGCATAAAAGCATAAGCTCCTGACTCACTTTGAAATCTCTTAGCCATAAAAACTCTATTGTATTTAATATTTCCCCCTTTTGGTCAATGTCTTTTTCCAAATGCATCACTGCATAATAATTAGTGATAATCTCTCAGTGCCAGGGAAGCTCATCCCCAGGAGATATGTCCCATGTTGGGGGGAAGGGAGCGAGTTTATTTGCAGAGTTTGGCTTGGAGAAAAGGTACATTGAGTAACAAGGAGGTCTTCAAGAGGTAACACTTAGGCATTAATTATATTTAGGCTTAGTTTCATTATTACAGGAATAAGATTCACGATTGCAAGCATTAACATCAAGGGCTTGGCATATTGGCCTTTTTTGTTTTATCAGGCAAGGCTTATGTATTCCAGAGATTTTTGTCATCTTATTTGAGAAAGTAGCAGGACTTCCCAAAAATGGAAGTTTAGTATTTTGTTAGGTACTGTGTGGGTCTCTATCTATCCAGAAAACATACCTATGACAACAAGAATACACTTATATCCCATAGAAGTATTCTTTAAGTGCATTTTCCCCTATATACCATACCATTATCTACACCCTGTATTAGTGATGTACTTTGTTATAGTTCCTGAACGAACTTTCTTATATTTATATTATTAACCACAATTCTTGGCCACCACAGAGTAACTGGGTCATACAGTCCCTTGTTTTATCTTCTTGCTTTCCTCCTAGCAATATGTATGTATTAATCAGTCAAAAGGGGTGCTGATGCAAAGTACCAGAAAACTGTTGGCTTTTATAAAGGGTATTTATTTGGAGTAGAAGCTTACAGTTACAAGGCCCTAAAGAGTCCAACACAAGGTACCATAAGAGTTACTTCCTCACCTAAAGTCTGTTGCCACATGGTGACACAAGATGGCTGCCGATATCTGTGAGGGTTCAGCCTTCTTCTTTCCTCTTAAGGCTTCGTGGGTCCAGCTTCTCCCAATCTCAGCTGCAGGCTGGCATAAGGCTCATCTTTCTTCCTGGGGGCTCATTTCTTTCTGGGCTCAGCTTCTCTGGTCTCTTCAGCTGGTTCAGCTGTAAACTATCAGGCTCATCTCTCTTCCTGGGGCCAAAGGATCTTCTCTGTATCTTCTCTGTGTATCTACTTCCTTGTGAGAGTCGATTTTTTTTAGCCCACCAAGGGGGTTGGGACTCAATGCTGAGTCTTACTCTAATGAAGTGGTTGAATCAAAGCCAGTCTTAACATAATTTAATCAGACGTCTCATCTGAATCTAATACAATAAAACGGTTATCATGCCCAGAGGAACAGACCAGTTTACATACATAATCAGTACAAATTTTGGAATCATATATAATACCAAACTGCTACAATATATGACCCAAAACTTCCCCTTTCAACCACATTCACACATACACTTCAGCACTGTTAATTGCACTTACATGGCTACACCACCATCACCTTTGTTCATTTCCAAACCATTACAATTAACCTAATTAGAAATTCTGCACAGATTAAGTATTGCCTCACCATTCTCTAGTCCCATTCTATCTCCTGGTTTCTTCTAGACTCTACCTCCATGAGTTAGCTTACTATACTTAGTTCACATCAGTGAGATCATGCAATATTTGTCCTTTTGTATCTGACATTTCCCTCAACATAAGGTCCTCGAGTTTCATCCATGTTGTTGCATGTGTAAGTACTTCTAACCTTCTTACAGCTGAATAATATTCCATTGTATGTATATACCATATTTTGTTTATCCATTCCTCTGCTTATGGACACTTTGGTTGCTTCCACCTTTTGGCAATTGGGAATGATGCAGCTATGAACATTGGTGTGCATGTATCTGTTCATGTCCCGGCTTTCAATTCTTTTGGATGTATACATAGTAACAGGATTGCCAGATCATATGGCAATTCTATACATAGCTTGCTGAGAAACTGCCAAACTGTCCTACACAGTGGCTGCACCATTCTGTGTTTCCACCATCAGTGAATAATTATCCCTATTTTTCCACATCCTCTCCAACACTTACAGTTTCCTGTTGGTGTTTTTTAATAGCAGCCTGTCTAGTAAGTATGAATTTATATCTCATTGTAGTTTTGATTTGCATTTCCATAATAACTAGCGATGTTGAACAACTTTTCATGGGCTTTTTACCCATTTGTATTTTCTCTTTGGAAAAATGTCTGTTCAAGTCTTTTGCCCTTTTTAAATTAGGTTGTTTGTCATTTTATTATTGAGTTGTATGATTTCTTTATATATGCTGGATATTAGACTCTTATCAGATATGTGGTTTCCAAATATTTTCTCCTATTGAGCATGCTGCCTTTTCACTTTTGTTTCAAACTCCATCGAAGCAATTTTGTTTTGTTTTTTTATTTTGAGAAGGTCCCATTTATCTATTTTTTAAATTGTTGCTCAACTTTGGGTGTAAAATTTATGAAACCATTGCCTACCACAAGATCTCATAGATGGTTCCCTACATGCCTTCTAGTAGTTTTATTTAGGTCTTTGATCCATCTTGACTTACTTTTTTATAGGGTATTAGATAAGGATCCTCTTTCATTCTTTTGGATATGGATATATCCATATCATTCAGCATCATTTGTTGAAGACACTATTCTGTGTCAGTTGAGTAGACTTGGCAGCCTTGTCAAATATCAGTTGGCCATAGATGTGTGTGTGTCTATTTCTGAATTATTAATTTGTTTCCATTGGTCAATATGTCTATGCTTATGCTAATTCCATGGAGTTTTGACCACTGTAGCTTTGTAACATGCATTAAAGTCAAGGTAGTATACGGCCTCCAACTTTGTTCTTCCTTTTCAAGACGTTTTTGGCTATTCAGGATACCTTACCCTTTCAAATACATTTGATTATTGGCTTTTCCATGTCTGCAAAAAATACTGTTGGAATTTTTATTGGCATTGCATTGAATCTATAAATAAATTTGGGTAGGATTGACATCTTAATAATGTTTAGTATTTCTATCCATGAACACAGAATATTCTTCTATTTATTTAGGTCTTCTTTGATTTCTTTTAGTAATGCTGTATAGCTTTCTGTGTACAAGTCCTTTATATCCTGAGTTATTGTATTTATTCCTAAATATTTGATTCTTTTGATTGCTATTTTAAGTGGGATTTTTTTACTTGATTTTCTCCTCAGATTGCTCATTCACAATGTGTAGAAACACTACTGATTTTTGTGTGTTGATTTTATATCCTGCCACTTTGCTGAACTTGTTTATGAGCCCTAGAAGTTGCAGATTTTTCAGGACTTTTTATATATAGGATCGTGTCACCTGGAAACAAAGACATTTGTACTTCTTTCTTTCTAATTTGGATGCCTTTTATTTCTTTTTCTTGCCTAAATGCTCTAGCAAGAACTTCTAACACAATGTTGAATAAGAGTGTTGACAGCTGGCATCCTTGTCTTGTTCTGTATCTTAGAGGAAATGCTTTTAGGCTTTCACCATTGTGTATGCTAGCTGTGGGTTTTTCCAATATTCCCTTTATCATGTTGAGGAGGTTTCCTTCTATGCCTGTATTTAAAGTGTTTTTATCAAGAAAGGACATTGAATTTTGCTGAATGCCTTTTTTGTGTTGATAGAGATGATCATGTAATTTTTCACCTTTGACATGTTAATGTGGTATATTACATTAATTGATTTTCTTATGTTGAATCATCCTTACTTACCTGGGAAATAGCATTTGATCATGGTATATAATTTGTTTTATTTGCAAGTATTTTCTTGAGAATTTTTTCATCTAATTTCATTAGAGAGATTGGGCTATAATTTTCTTTTCTTGTAGCATCTTTATGTGGCTTTGGTATGTAGATTATGTTGACTTCATAGAATGACTTAAGTGATGTTCCCTCCTCTTCAAATTTTTGGAAGAGTTTGTGTGGGACTGGTATTAGTTCTTTTCAGAATGATTGATAGCAGTCATCTGTGAAGTCATCTGGTCCTGGACTTTCCTTTGTTGGGAGGTTTTTGATGACTGATTCAATCTCATTACTTGTAATTGGTCTGTTAAGGTCTTCTATTCTTTTCATCAGCCTAGGCTGCTCAAGAGTTTCTAGAAATTTATACATTTCATATAAGTGGTCCAACTTGTTGGCAAAGAATTTTTCATAGAAAATAGAAAGTGCTTTGTATAAATCTGATCTTTCTAAATTTATTGATACTCATTCTATGACCTAACGTATGGTCTAACCTAAAGAATGATTCATGAGCACTCAAGAAGAATGTATACCCTGCTGTTTTGGGATGCAATGTTCTGTATATGCATCTTAGGTCTGGTTCTTTTAATTTATTATTTAATACCTCTGTTTCTTTATTGATCTTCTGTCTAGATGTTCTCTCTATTGCTGAGAATGGTGTATTGAAGTACCCCACTATGATTGTAGAGATATCTATTTCTCCCCTCAGTTTTGCCAGTGTTTGTCTCATGCATTTGAGGCACCTTGGTTAGGTGCATAAATATTTAAGATTGTTCTTTATTCTTAGTATATTGCCCATTTTATTAATGCATAGTGACCTTCTTTGTCTCTTAAAACAGTTTTGCATTTCAAGTTTATTTTGTCCGCTGTTAGTTTATCTACCCCAGCTCTTTTCTGGTTACTGTTTGTGTGGAAAATCATTTTCCAAACTTTCACTTGCAACCAATTTGTATCACTGGGTCTAAGGTGAGTCTCTTGTGGATGGCATATAGATGGATCATATTATTTTTTTTACCCATTCTACCAATGTTTGTCTCTTAATTGGGGAGTTTACTTCATTAATATTCAATGATATTACTGTAAAGGCAACATTTACTTCAACCATTTTAACTTTAGGCTTATATATGTCATATTTTTGTTTCTCTTTTTACCCTTTTAGTTATCTTTACTAATAATCTTCCTTTCTATTCTCTCCTCCAATCCTCTCTCTCCTGTCATTTCCTTTTCACCTCCAGAACTCCCTTTAGTATTTCTTGAAGGGTAGGACCTTTGTTGACAAATTCTCTCAATTTCTATTTATCTGTGAATATTTTAATCTCATTTTTGAAGGAATATTTTGATAGATACAGAATTCTTGGCTGTCAGTTTTTCTCTTTCAGCACCTTAATTATGTCAAACTATTGCCTTCTCATCTCCATGGTTTCAGATGAGAAATCAGCACTTAATCTTATTGTGCATCTTTTATATGTGATGGATCTCTTTTCTTTTGCTGCCTTCAGGATTCTCACTTTATCTTTGGCAGCTGACAATCTGATTAGTATGTATCTTGGAGTAGGTCTGTTAGGATTTATTCTGATTGGCGTATGCTGCATTTCCTGGACATGTACATACACGTCCCTCATAAGAGTTGGGTAATGTCTGCCATTATTTCCTTAAACAGTCTTTCTGCACCTTTTCCCTTCTCTTCTCCCTCGGTGACACTCATATTGAATATGCATGTGTGTTTCATGTCGTCACTCAATTCCCAGAGTCCTTGCTCATTTTTTCCTCAATTTTCTCTATCTTTTCTTCTGTCTGTGTGATTTCAGGTGTCCTGTCTTCTAATTCACTAATTCTTTCCTCTACCCATTCACATCTGCTGTTTTGTGATTCTGTTGTATTTTTAATATCTTCTCTTATACCTCTCATTACCATAAGATCTGTTATTTTTTCATGTATGGTTACAATTTCTTTTGTATGCTCACCCAGTGTCTTCTTTTTTAACATTTTTATTTTTATTTTTAAAGAAGCTTTAGATTACATAAATGTTACATTAAAAATATAGGGGATTCCCAAATATTCTTATAGCATGGTTGTGAACTAAAACATGGCATAAAATACAGAGAGGTGAAAAACTCCAACACACACACACACACACACACATAAAACACATACACATGATTTGAATCAGAAATATTTTAGCTCTAATTAATGAAATACTCCAATAAAAATGGCTCAACATAAGTGTATTTCTTTTGTCACTAAGTAAGATATAGTTTCCAGGGTTTATTCATTAAGCATCATAGTGGCATCATTAATGATCCAAATGCTTCCATCTTTTTCCTTAGTCATCTTCAGCTTGCTGGCCTTTATAAACCCTCAGCTCTTTGCCTTCCATATCACAGGATAGCTAACAACTTATAGGCATCATGCTCCTGCACATGCTTAAAGGCAGGAAGAGGGACACTTTATTGACCATTATTTCTGTAACTGCCTCTTCTAAGATCCTATTGGTTTGCCTTAAGTCCAAGCTAACATCAGTGTAGGCTGGGAAATCAAGTATATTATCAGGAATTTTAAACTTAATAAGCAATAAAGAGAGGAAAGGGAAAGGCAAAAGACAAGAAAACACTTCATTTCAATGATACAATATCTGAGCCTCAATCCTCAAAATTCTAGCAATTAGATGGAGGATCCTGTATATATGCTAAAGTAAAGGGTATGGGGAGAGGAGACATATAGAATGGGAAAGGCACGGGCAGACATTTAGGACATGCTTTCTCTGCGAGTCAATTTTGCAAATGGTAAATAAGCTAGCCAGGATATTGGTAACCAAAGAAGATGAAGCAGTGGCCAAACACATGGAAACTTATTTGCTTGGTTCATCATCTTGGAAACTCTGCTTTGAGGGACACCTTGAAATGCAATTCGGAAGCTGCATGGCCACTTGGCAGGCAAGTGTTTTTAACATTTGTGTGCATGTATAATATGGGTGTCACATATGGGACATCCAAAAAGAGGCTTTGAGTTTGAGCACTTAAATGGCCGGAGTTTGGAAAGGAAAGTTATAGCCTTGCAAAACAGAAAAGATTTTTATGAAAGATTACTACTAGTTTATTTCTTTCAAAGTCAGGAGTTTAGTTTCCAAATTTTTATGCTTTCATCACAATTTCTGCTGATTTTTTTTTTTTTTTTTTTTACAAACTTTCTTTGCTTGTACTAATATTTTGAGGCATCTGAGAGAACTTGAAATTTTTCTCTTTGGGAATTGACTCATGCGTGTTTTTATATTAGAATTCACAGAAACATGGAATATCATTTTGAGAAGACAAACAGTGAGCAAGCCTAACCTTCCTATTCCCCAGAGGAGGAAAGTTAGCCTCTGAGGAATACAGTGACATGTTGAAATCAGTGGAAATTCCACTGGAGATTCAGAGGAAAGGTGGCATCTTTGGATTTGTGAATTCTACAATTCACATCATGCTATGAGGGAACAACACAGGGTTTGAAGATACAGTGCCTGCTCTTGGTTCTGGGGAAGGAAGGATATATATTCTAGATGGAAACATGAGAATCACACATGAAATGGTTTAATGATGAGCCACACAGAACTTTTTGCACAATAGTCCAAAGAAATATGGCTGGCATATGGGAAGAGTGTCTCCTCTGGGTGGTTTCTCTCGGAGAGGAGAACACAATCAATACAAAGCATAATAGTGTTCTGTCTCAAAATCATAGGCATTGAAAGAACTTGTTCTGTCTGTAGAATTTTTAAAATATATATATTTTTTATAGGCAAATGTTTACCACAAATGATTTAATAGATATTTGTATACTTACCTTTAGCTAAAGAAATGGAGTGTCAGCTATTTATAAACCCTCTCGATATCCATGTCATTATTTCAATATATAATTCACACCCCCCTAATATAATGGAAAATAATAGTGTCTGTGCCATCAAAAGCAGGTTGTACTATTTCTTGGAGGGTATGACTGACAAATGACTTTTTCTTTTAATGTATTGTATTGCAGTAAACCAGACACACATGAGTGAGAATTATAGCCTTTTTGTCTGACTTTCAGTATAACTCTAAAGTTCAAGTAAACAACAGTTTCCTGTCTTAATACCCAGGCAATGTAATGGGCACCTTTTATATAGGTCTTATCCCCTTTTCCCAGGTAAGGAAAGTATACTTCAAAGGGATTCACCTCCAGTAAGTGGAGCTGTTGAGTTAGAGGAACAGGATGATTAGGATTTAAATCAGTTCTACTGGCTCCAAATCCAGGATTGTTTCTCTATCACCATCTTTTACACAGACACATTAAAAGCTTATGCTTTGCGGTCATCCTGGATTGGCTTCTTATACTGGTTTATTGCACACACGTGTCCCTAGGTGAACTGAGTGACCTCTGGAAACCTCAATATGCTTACAAGCAAAATAGAGGTAATAATAATAATTATATTAACTATTAAATGGAATAATGGTTGTAAAGTACCTAGTACAGTGTCTAATACCAGTAAATGGTCAATAAATGAAACATATTATTGTCCTTTCTCTTGAATGAAGAGAATTTGAAAACCTAAAATCAAACAGTCCTCATGCTTGAAGTGTCCCCACAAGTGGGAGAGTCTGCTCCTGGAGTGAATGATGTAGCTATTTTGTGGGCATAATCATTGGTGAGTCCCCGGCACTTGTGGGCACTGGGCTGACGTAACTATAACTACGTTTGGATTATGGTTTTTGTTTTTTTTTTTAATTACAAAAATTTATGGAGTGTTATTACTGATGGTTTGTCTCCACTTCCTAAGGATAACACCCCAGCACAGCATGCCCTTCTCTTTCTTAGAAGGGTCACTCTCCACATGGGCTTGAAATGACATCTACAAAAGAGAAAGCTCCGATCTTTAAGGGAAACATTCAGTGATGTGTTTGGTGTGAGTTCATTAACAGCATCCTCTACTGATCAAAGACTAAGCTGACAGCTCAGCGCTCTGTTCTAAGGTGGTCAGAGAGGTAATACTGTGCCTGAGCTAAGCCTCAATTTGCTTACAAGCAAAATAGAGATAATAATAGGAATATAATATATTATGGTTTTATAGAAAACGATATATATCATTATATAAAATTACATATATAATTACATATATTAAATATTTCATTGCATTAAGTGTTTTATACATATCATTATGTAAGGTTTACATATATCCTTTTATGAAGTCTGTATATATACACACACATGCATATATATACACACACACACACACATACATACATATATATTCACTTCGTTTTTAAGGGTGAATCTTTGTTCTCGCTTATTGTTGCCTCAGCTCAGAATTAATGCAGGCTGGTCAGGGGCATGGAACATGACGTTTGTCCCTTTGAAGCAAAATGCTCCCAATGCAGAGCCTACCAACTCTATCTGAAAATGAGATTTTTAAAGTCCATTATAATCGATGTTTTTGGTACAAAAACTTTCATTCCTATGCATGCTTATGAGATTTTAGTGCTACCAAATAATCAGTTTCTTGCAAAGAACTCCAAGAAGAGCAATCTAGAGATACAGATACTCAGATTTGTGTTTGCTATTCCCTGGAAGGAACTCTAAAAAATTAGCATTTACCAGTCCAGTTGACCAATAAAAGTGAGTTTGAATCAACTCAGTGGCATTTTTACATGGAGCATAAAAAAATAGGATATTGTGAATGTCAACTTCCAGAAACTTCAGAGGCTTTCTTTCAGGCAAGTACAATATGGAAGTAAACAAGAGCATCTGAAGAGAAATAGTTTGAAATATTATTTCATGTAGAAAGCAAAGGAAGATTTATAAGCAAACAAAAGACTTTATCCAAGATACTTTCTGATTTGATCTGTTTCAAGTTTTGCTTTCCAAGACACTTCTTTCAAATTTTTTTTCTGGATAGGTGAAGATAACATTAATAACGTAATAAATGGGGAACCACCGTTACCCATTAGGCCCTAACATTTGTATCAATTACAAAGAATATTTCCCCTCTTATCTCCTACACCTCCCCTTAACATAAAGGTAGTTTCTGACTCTGTATTATGCCCACTCAATGGGGCATAGGTCAGATATTCTACTCTGTCTCCTCCAGGAATGCTCCTATCTGTTCTAAATTAGTGATGGATCTGTGGAACAGTTTAGCCAGCCCATTGACCACAATTCACAGGTACCCTGATGAAAACTGTCAGTGTTGAAGTGAGGTATTTTCCCATCACAAATATATTAAAAATAAAATAGGGGAAGAGGCATATCCAGTCATAAGAAGCTGGAATTTTTGCTCCACAATTTTAATGAAAATTGTGGACTTCCTATAACTGTCCCTCCCAGCCATTGGTTTCCAAATAAGATCCTTACCGAGTCTCTCCAGAATCCTGTTCTCCAATTGCACTCACTCAAAAAGATTCCTTTTACATTTCTATTTTATTGCTGTTTAATGTCCCAATGCTTCCTTTAGAAAATACAGTAACCTTATACTTAAAAAACATGTCCCAAACCTCAGGTTTTTCTTGTCACGAAATATTCTCCCTTAGCAATCGCCATCAAAGCCACATACGTAATAAGTTGTTCACCTGCAATTTAATTGACATGGTATCTAAGGTTATCCATCTGAAATTTAAGGTGATATTATTTCTCTAGAGAGCATCTATCTGGGAAGTCTTCCCTTACCTTCTTCCCTCACTTCATTTCTTTCTGCTCCCAAAGAAGTACCCTGGGCCCCATCTTCAAGCATGCACCACACTACAGTGTAATCATCTATGTGTCCATTTCTTCTCATTGGACATCGGATTCTTGAAGGAAGGGATTGTATCATACCTTTGTACACCCAGCATCACTAGTATAAGAACTCATCAGATGCAGCAGAGGCTCATCTGCATGACACCATCATAGGTATAGTACACACACTGGTTACCTTCCCAATAATCCATTTTACGTTTCTTTTCTATTAAGAAAACCCTTGTTTTAGGCAGCAATGTACCCAACTAAAATATTAAATTTCCCTTTTAGGGGAAATTCACAACTATATGGAGACTAAACAACACACTCCTAAATAATTAGTGGGTCAAAGAAGAAATTACAAGGGAAATAAGTAAATATCTCGAGATGAATGAGAATGAGAATACAACATATCAAAACCTATGGGATGCAACAAAGGCAGTACTGAGAAGGAATTAAAAAAGAAAAAGGGCTAAAATCAATGACCTAACTACACAGCTGGAGGACCAGAAAAAGAACAGCAAACTATGCCCAAACCAAGCAGAAGGAATGAAATAAGGATCAGAGCAGAAATAAATGAAATTGAGAACAAAAAACAATAGAGAGAATTAACAAAACCAAAAGTTGGTTCTTCGAGAGGATCAATAAAATTGACAAACTCTTAGGTAGACTAATAAAGAAAAAAGCGGTAAGATGCAAATAAGTAAAATGAGAAATGAAAATGAGGACATTAATACTGACCCCACAGAAATAAAAGAGATCATAAGAGGATACTATGAACAACTGTACACCAACAAACTAGACAATGTAGATGAAGTGGACAAATTCCTAGGAACATATGAACAAGTTACACTGACTCTAGAAGACAGAAGACCTCAACAAACCCTAATACCAAGCCACACAAGATATTATGAAAAAGAAAATTACACACCCATTTCCTAATGAATATAGAAGCAGAAATCCTCAATAAAACACTCACTAATTGAATCCAACAACCTGTAAAAGAATAATTCATCATGATCAAGTGGGTTTTATCTCAGGCATGCAAGTGTGGGTCAACACAAGAAAATCAATCAGTGTAATACATCACATTAATAAATCAAAGAAGAAAAATCACATGATCTTATCAATTGATACAGAAAAGGTATTTGACAAAACCCAGCATCCTTTCTTGATAATAATACTCCAAAGATAGGAATTGAAGGAAACTTTTTCAACATGATAAAGGGAATATATGAAAAACCCACAGCTAACCTTGTACTCAACGATGAAACACTGAAAACTTTCGATTGAGATAGGGAACAAGGCAACGATGTCCACTGTCGCCACTGTTTTTCCCATGGGAATGTGAATTAAGAACATGTCTAATTTGGGGCATATAATTTAATCTACCATACATATATCACTGAATCTATGAAACTGCACAAATTCCAAATCCTAATCTCTGTGTGTTTATGTGTGTGTGTGTGAGAGAGAGATATAGGTCAGTAAGAATCTCTCCATTCACAAATGTCTCTCAGTTTTAGAAATTATAATGAAAATGGTTCAGGCATTATGATATGCTGTATCCAATTCACATCTCCTAAATGAACTTTTGCCTTCTGAGTGGTATCAAAATCTATCATCAGACCAAAAATGTTAACACTAGTACAAACACTTATAAATCTTCTGAAGTTTGAGTGTTTGTATAGCATCTATAACTTGGATGTTTGTATAGCATCCTTTTGAACTTCAAAAGGATTCGAAGTCATGTCTTACTAGCGTAGAATGTGTTAGTGGAACATGAATCATTTTTCCATATCCAAACCATGTGTAAAAATAGATTGCTTTAAGGAAACTTCTACACCAAATCTCCATGCTTACAGTACCAAGGAATCTGACACATAATGCATCTAAACATGTCTTCTCTTAAAAAAGTATTTGATACTTATCACATATTAAAAATTGCAGCAATATGTAATATGAACATCATAATATAGCCATATAGCTTGTAATATAAAGCATAATAATTTTAGCACCTATTCTGTGCTAAATGAAATAGATACTCTTATTGCTCCATATTACAGATAAGGAAACCGAGGTCCAGAGATATTAGCTAAATAATTTAAGTTCAAAAACGAAAAGCTGAGATTTGACTATAGCTAGGTTGCAATCCAGAATTTATACCTTGCATTCCTAATTTGGTTTGCATAGATTTTTCATGGATATAGCTATTGAATAAAGGTACATGGTCAGATAATGAAGGATACTGTAGGCAAGGGAAATAATGAAGGGGCTAATATATGGACTACAGGGTCAAAAAGTCAAGGAGTATTTATCAAATAGAATGACCATTTCTATAACTCAGTGCCAATATTCGATAGTCATAGACCAGCTGATTCCCTAACACAAATGGAAGAAATAGTGGCTGATCAATACTTTCACTTGTTAAACCCAATTGTTAACATCTTTCTTCCCCACTTACAGTATACTACTCTAACACGGAAACTGTTAGAATATGTCAGACAAACCGTTCACTTAAGAAAAATATGACCACTTGGCTCCTAATCCAATGAGTTGTGCTTTTACAACTTTAAATACAGCACGAGAGTTTGGCTCTGATATTTTTCCAGCCTCCCTAGCATTGCTAGTTGAAGAAAGAACCTAAAATGGAGTATAATAAACTTTACTACACATCTTCATCTCCAATATAATTCGCATCAGCTGGGAAATGCCTGTGCATTTCCAAGTCTGGCTCTATAGGATACTGTGGCTAGCTAGGAGGAAACTGTTCCAATCATTAATAGACCATCTCTTGATCTCTCAAGCCTCACCCACACAGAATCCACCCTTCCACCACACAAGGCTGGGTAAATATTCTCCCCTCTGGGGCTCCCCTTGGAGCATGGACATGGTGTGTGAGTGTGTATTTCTTGTAATGAAAATTATTCCATGCTCCACTAATGAGATAATGTATTTATTATAACAATAAACACAGCTGCAAAATGGACCATAAAGAAATAGATGACTTGCAAATTTGTGTCCATGTGTCATTTGTAATTGAGAAATAAATTAAATGATCCATCTGCATCCCATCAGCTACTTCTTTATTTTTGTCAGTACCCATGGTTTGAAAAACCAGTTATTTATACTAATTACTCACTAAAAGAAATTTCATACACAAATTGAATGACTTTGTAATGCAATTTTGACAATCCCTAACATACTGTGCTTCCTTCCAATACACTCAAATCTAATGACTATGATGAACTCTTACTCCTTATTAATAGTTTTCACTTTATCATGCCAATACTATTGAATTTTCTCTTTATTAGTGTCTTATAGGTACTGCTAAAATAATATATCATATAATAGGCAAAACAGTAATCTAATCCATTACCCTGGTGACAATTGCCAAGGAAAGGTAAAAAAAGGAATAAAAACAATAGAAATAAGTGAACAAAAAACCCGTTTTATGCAGGTTACTTTGGGTTACTTTACCAGCTCAGTCTGGATGCTAATAATATTCATGGGTACCTATTAAATAGCCAACAGCCATTGGAACTAATTAAATACAATTTCACAAAAATTTTTTTTTCTTTTTTATTGTTAAAATTATCCCAGCACTAACTAAACCACATGTTAGTCCTGGGGAAAGCAGTAAAATTTCTTTGCTTACCAAAATATTTTCATGTTCATGCTTCTTTGCTTTGTAAGCTTTGTTTGTTTTCTTGAACACCCAGGGACATTCCTGAGACAGTCTTGTAAAACATTTGCAAGGTTTTGATGGACTGGGGGTTGAGAGGGGTGGTGTGCTAGTGGATGGGAATGTGACACTCTATTTCAAAAAGTCTTTATTCTTTATTGCCATCATTTTTTTCAATAACAACTGAAACCCAAGTTCTCTATAAAAAGTTGGATTAGAAAACACAGAAAATCAGAAAGAAAAACAAATAAAACCATCTATCCTCTCATCAGGTAAACATAGCTACTGCTAAGATTTTGTTATGTATTCTGCCAGCATTTTTCTATGCTTTTCTGAGATATTTTTAAACAAATTTGAGATGCCATAAGATTGTTTTGTCACTTTTTAAAAAATTAACAAAATAGTACATCTCTTCATGTTTATACATATGATACATCATCATTTTGATGGTTGTACAGATACAAGTTCTGTAGCCAAATTCCTATTTTGTATACTTTAGGCTCTGTTCTTACTGCCACCGTGTTTGGGTCTATTTCTAGCTGATAGCTCCCCTAACATTTAGTGGAAGGATAGGTGTGGCTGGTTTTTGACCCACATGTTAGAAGCTCTGTGAGTCAGTGGTAGGAATTCTTCTACACACTCTTAGAAATCACTTTGTTTAAAGATGTGGTCGGGGGAGCTGTCTGCCTTGGTTATAGCTTCTGGATGTCTCTAGAGTGCTCAGAAGCCCCACTATTTGAGGCACTCTTTGGTCCAACCATGTACCAGTTGAGCCCTAAATTCCAGGAGCTGCAACATCTACTCTCCAGTTATTGGACTCACCCAGGACAACTAACAAGGAGATGATGATGGACAACACCCATCCCAAGGAACAAAGAATGTCTGCAACTGCAAGCAAGATAGTCCCAAACATCTGCCACATGGGCTCTAAGCTCCCTCTTAATTAGAAGCAGAGTGGACCTCACCATCCCCAAATCCTCAAGATTGGGGAATGAACAAGAGACTAAAAGTAGACTTATTATTATTCTACTATAGACTTATTATTATTCCAGCAATGGAAGAACTCTTATCCTTGATATAAAGGAAGTGGCTACCAGAGGTTCTGAGGGATGGGAGAGGGAGGAATAGGCGGTAATATGGGGGCATTTTAGGTACATTGGAGTTGTCCTACATGACATTACAGTTACAGATACAGACCATTGTATATTTTGTCATAACCTACAAAATTGTGGGGGACAGAGTATAAACTATTATGTAAACTGTAGTCCATGGTTAGTAGCAATACTTCAATATGTGTTCATCAATTGTAACAAATGTACCAACTAATGAAGGATGTTATTAATTTGGGAAAGTGTGGGAGGGGGAGGGAATGGGGCATATGGGAATCCCTTAAATTTTTAAAGTAATATTTATGTAATCTAAAGCTCTTTAAAAAAAATAATTAAAAAAATGTGGGGGGAGGGAGACAGAAATATTATAAGAGTTTGGCGGTCATTTATTTTTCCATGTCTCCATTCTCTGCATTTCTTTTTGTTGCAAAAGCTTACTTCCCTGCCACCGCAGGGTCTTGAGATTTGTTTCTATGTCAAGTGGCCATTGTGAAGGGTTTAGGGGGTGCAGGAAGTAAAGCTCCTTTCCCTTTACCAAGGTCCAGATCCTTTTTGTATCTGACTCTGCATACAGTGTGACGTTCAACCACATATTTTTTATTTCCCCATAATGAGATGGCTTGGGAAGAAAAAAAATTACAATGAGTTTAGTTCCACTTCTAAGGGTAGGATGAAGAGAAAGTTACATTTTGAAGATAGAGATATCTTTTTTTCTAACCTCTCTCTCATCTCTCCCTCTCTCTGTCTCTCTCTCACACACACCTCTATTACCATCCCCTCCCCTATCCCTACCTCTACCTCTATCTCCATTATCTCTCTCTCTCCCTAGTGTTTCCCAAGATACAAAAGCGAGACAAGAAACCTTCTGTAGAGGGTCGAGGCGGTACATGCACTCTGTGCTTGCCCAATATACGGTATCCACTTTGTTTTAATACTAACCTCTTGTATGCTTTCCCTTGCTATAGAGTGAAGCCCACACTTTTTAGCTCTTAGAACCCACTGTGATCTGCCTTCATTTATCATGTCCTTTCCCACTTCACCCCGTAGTGGACTCATTATTTAAAAAGTCAGATTTTGTCCCTTGTAGCTCCCCATACACATCTCATAATGTCCTGTCCCTACCTTTACACTTGTGCCATTCCTCAACCTGGATTATCCTGCAGCAGTGCTTTTCCACTCATTAGCTACGTGATCTTCTGTGTCTCCCTTTAGCCATTTGTTTTATTGGGATAATAGTAACTATCTCATGAGGCATTTGTGGCAATTAACAGAATTCCTAAAGCACTTACCTTAGTGTCCTGCTGCTTAGAACGTAATCCAAACATGCCAGCTGTCATTGCCCCAGCCCCAAACCACCCCTGTTCTCAAATCCCAGGTCAGTTACCTCTTTCAAGAAAACTTTCCTGTGCTCTTAGCTGGATATGAACATTCCCTCTTTTGACCTCACATTTCCCCTGCATTTCTCACTTGGCATTTATTTTTAAAAAGCACTGTAATTAAATATATTCATTTCCATGCCAAACTATTTAATTCTTAAGAAGAAAGCTATCTCCTTTCTTCATTTGTGGTAGGCTGAATAATGACCCCTAAAAAATGTCCACATCCTAATCTCAGACTATGTGAATGTTGCTTTATATGGCAAAAGAAGTTTTGCTAATGGAATTTAGTTAAAGAGTTAGAGATGGGGAGCTTATCCTGGATGACATGGCTGGACCCAGGGTAATCACAAGGATCCTTATTAGTGGGAGGCAGGAGATCAGAGTGAGTAATAGGAGATTTATAGCAGAAGCAAGATATTGGAGTGACTCCACCATGAGCCAAGGAATGCAGGCAGCCTTACGAAGTTGGAAGAGGCAAGGAAATAATTCTTCTGTGGAACTTCCAGAAGGACCAGTCATGCCAACACCTTGACTTTAAATCTCATTTCAGATTTCTGACCTTCAGGTCTGTAAGAAATTAATTTATGCTATTTTTAAGCTGCTAAGTTTGTGGTCATTTGTTACAGCAGCATTAGGAAACTAAAACACTAATTAGGAAACTAATGCTAACCAATAAGAAGCTTATCACATTCTCGGAGTTCAATCGATATTTAAGGAATAAACTCATTGCAAGTACAACACAAACAATAAGAATATGGAGTCAATTAAATCATGCCAATTGAAAATGTCTCCACCAAATTATAAGAAAAAACAAAATCCCAACTTCAGGGTTATCTCTTACTCCCAGTAAATAAAACAGAAGTTAAAACTGTGGAAGTTTCAATTACAGTTCCGTTTCATCTTGATTAGAAGTCAGGGTGGATTCTTCTATGGTTCTTGATTTATCAAACAAGAAAAACAAACCATGACAAATGAGAAGACTGCCTAGTTTTTTTATGACACCACAAATCCCTAGGCAAATATGTCAATTGAATTTGATGCTGCTTATGAAATGGACTTCAGCTCCAAGAATCTTAAACTTGCACAAAGCAGCATCACTGTCATGCAGCCACATGTCTCTCCCCAGACCCTTTCCTACTTCCCAATTAAAAAATTGTTCAAGGCACATACACACAAAATAATTACCATGTTAAGATGGTAATTTGGGAAGCGTTCCATGGAATAGCTACTGCTTTATAATTGGAGAGATGTTCTTCATTCATCCACAGGGGAGCCCAGAACTCTAAGTGCAAGCCCAATTTCTGAAACTAAGCACGATAGTACTTCAAAGCAAAATATACGGCAATGTTTCCACAACCATGGAGTTAACCACATTTTTCCTTCTGTCTTGCACTGTTCTTCTTCCTCTGCTTCTTGAGACACACATTCTCTGGAAACACATTACTCAGAGTCACACAATCACTCAGTCAGTTTGTTTATGTCATGGGAGTGAGTGCCTATCAGCTATCGTGTACCCAGACCTGCTTGAAAGTAGAAAACAAAAAAATCTGCCCTGACCTTTCATTAAGAGTTGGGCAAGTCAGTCCTCCTGCTTCTGGTAAGACTGAAAGATACATGGGAAAGGAACTATATTATGAATTTTGCTTTATTGATCTAAGATATCTAAAGATACTAACATATCCTGTCCTAAGCAGAAAGTTTAAGAAATGGCTGTTCAGATGACCAGTATTCTCCATCAGTATTCTCCAGAGATTGCACTGCTTTCATGCTCCAGGAAAACTGTTTTTTTCTCACCAAATGTAAAGACCTCGTGGAAAGATCCAACATCAACTGCACAGGTGTTATATGAAGAGTCTGGAAGTTCAAGGTTTATTAAGACATAAGCTTAGTAGCAGTATCACAGTTTATGTCCTTTGGATATGTGCTCCTCTAGTTCCACCATGTTTGCCTTACGCATCAAGCTAGCTCCTCTTATGGTCACAAACTATCTGCTACAGTCCCATGTGTTCTAATATGAAAAGATCTCATCAAGGAAGTGGGGCTGTCTGCTCTAATGTGTTTAGTTGAATAACAAAGACACTTTACCCAGAGCCCCCATCCTCTACCCCCAGAAGATATCCTCTCATACTTCTTTGTCCAGTCATAAGAATACCATTAAAACCAATGACTGAAAAAAAAAAAAAAAAAAAAGGCTTATTTCATATTTCACTTAAACTAACCAATATTTACCTCTAAATCACATGTGAAGAGGGTTTACATTAAGGACTAATTCTTGGGTAGGCAAATAACAGTGTTTATTATACTATACCTTTAACTAGCTTTACATACTTATATCAGTCTTGGACTCAGCTTTAAAAAAATATTTATAACAAAAGCATAATCCTTATTTTATAACAGTGGGGGTGGCTGAGGGACTCATTCTTAAATATGTCTTTTCAGTGTATCTACTAAGCTAGATATGCAAGGGCTTCAAAGATGAATAAAATATGATCTCTGTCCTTAAGAATTTTACTCACTTATTGGAAATAGAAGACAAGTTCAGGAACATTTCTAAGACAAGGTGTATTATAGTAAGGCCACATGAGGTGGTCAACAGGTAGTTTGGGCTAAATTGAGGAAGACATCCTAATTCAGGCAAGAAAATAGATGAATGAGTCAACATAGACTTCATAGAGGAGGTGGCATTTTAGACAGACCTGGATGGTTGAGTAGGATTAGGCAGGTGGTGATGGTAAAACCAGTTCTTCTTGGGAAGGAAGGGCATGAAGGTGATAGAAAGCTGTTGTACTGTTTCCCAGCACCAATTTACCATTTTCTTGGTAAGGGATTCCCGAAGTGTTCTCTATCAAAGCAGTTAACCCACTCTCACACCTTTTGAATGCAGACGATTTCACATGCACCCTTGCTCCAAAAGCTGGCATGCGATCTAGGCCTATCATTCTACTTTGTTGCCACAATAATTGATTCTAGTCTAATCAGAGCTAATTCTGGGACTTTTGTTTAAATTACTGGGAAACAAGCAGCTTCTTTGCCACTGGATTTGAATATGAAAACACAGGCATGGAGAGGCTTACAGCCATTTTGCCATCACATAGACTTGAGACAGAAGCCAATATAGTCAGAACATGGAGAGACTTATTGCTGATAACATTCTTTGATCTCCTAGGTTAAGCATCATCTGATGCCAACCACTGCTAGTATCTTCCATTACTTGAATAATAAATTCCATAATTTCTTCTTTTGAGTAAGGTTTTCTGACTTTTGAATCTGAAAATCTTATTTCTGAGTCAAATTTTCTGTCACTTATATAGGATCCAACTGATTAGGTAACAAAAACATGAAACTGGGAAAACACTGAGGCTGCAGAGAAAAAACAGGTTGAAGAAGGGGAAATTCCCTAGGGAACAAAAAGATCTCTACAATTGACATTTTCTTTCAATGTCAGCCCACAATTATATTCCCATGAAAATAAACTTATGATTAAAGATGGCTACAAAAGTGATGGCTACTTTTCCCTTGGAGGGGCAGAGTCTAATTCCCTCCCCCGGAATTTGGTTGTGACTTACTTGACCAAACATATAAGGGAAAGCAATGTCCTGGGACATCTGAATCTAGGTCAGTAGAAGGTTTGCATCTTCCACTTGGGCCTCTTAGAAAACTCTCTGAGAGTGATGAGACGCCAAATAAGTAAAAATATCCAAATACCTGGAAACCTGAGAAGCTACATGTCAGAGCTCTGCTGGTGATTCCCTTCTGAGCCCAGCATTGCAGCCATCCACACCAAGTGTGCCAGAGATGTGAAGGGAGCTCTTTTGCACACTCCAGAAAACTCATCTACCAATGGATACAATCCATTGACCTCCATTAACGCTATGCAGATCAGAAGAATAACTCAGCCAAGTCCTGCCAAATAATTGATCTATAGTGTTTCTAATTTGAGCCACCAAGTTTTGGAGTATTTTATTACAGATAATAGCTGTTTTGAACAGAATTTGGTACCCGGAAGTGTGGTTCTTCTGTAATTAATGCTTAAAATATGTGACATTGATACTGGACTGGGCCGCAAGCTACAACGTGAAAGGCTGCCCAGGAAAACTGCTGGTAAGGGCTGAAAGGACAGAGAGGATGTTATTATTAGAAGCGGGATGAAAGGCAACCCTTAAAATGTGGCAGCAGAAAATTCGGCAACATGGTCATCTGGAGTGAAAAGGAAAATATAAAATACAAATAATGAACAGGTCATTTGGGGAAAGAAAATTTCCAGGCAGAATATTTAAAGTGCTATTTGATTTCTTTTAGTTATATATGATAATATATAATATATTTAACAAGGAAATGTTAAGGATTCAAACAAAATGTATATGAAATTTGAATAAGCCAGGATTTTCTGGGCTTAAAATGAAGACTTTTCTCATTTCCAGCCAACCCAAAAGGCAAATGCCTCTCAAAATAAGAAATGACCTCAGGACAGAAAGGCCCTTCGTTAAGATTTAGAGCCATGCCTCATAGGTCTTCTAAAAAAGACAAAAAACAAAACAAAACAAAACAAAAATTTTTAAGTGTCTTAAGGCTAGCACCCTGGCTCTCAGTTCAAGAGAATTGATTTGCAGGTGTGGCTTTCTTTTAACGAACTGAACCCCACAGCATTCAGAGGAAACACACAAAGATTTTAAGAAAATTGTTTTTAAGGGAGGAAAAGAGGGATGATTCAAAATACAAAACCAGGAGGCAAAGAGGCGAAGTCAAGAGCTGCACAGAATCATTCCCAGATAGTAAGGCTGAACCCTAACCAAAGAAGCACAAATGTGTCCATCTGGATTTCTGAATTGTTGTGTACCAATCACTCCGTTTCACGATCCTTTTTAATAGGTGTATCTATTTCAGCTCTTACTCTTTGTATAAGTCTAAAAATATCCTTTTCCTCCCCCCAAGGAGGACTGATTGAATTGTTAAGGGCTGTAGCTGAAGAGCTCCACCACTTACTAGCTCTATAACTAGGGCAGCCAATTAAACTCTCTGATCATTAGCTGCTGATTAGAAGGGGACTAGCAAGACCTCCCTCATGGAATTATCAGGAGGACTAAATGAAATCCCATTCACAGATGTGCCTAGCATGTTGCCTGCCCCGTAGTAGGTACTCAGTAAATATTAACTTGGGTCAAGGGATGGGAATAATGTTCCTTAACTTACACTTGTTGGGAACATAATATCCAACACTCTCCCTCATCTTTTGGGATTTAAGAACCAATATATATACTACTGTGATTGATAAATAATAATACTACATCTTAGCTATTCGTTATTTCCCTGAATTAGTTGGAATGATTTTTTAAAAAGTTTTCCTGTTGCTGAGAAATTTGGTTTTAATAACTTACAAAAAGCATAGGAGAGGACAGAAATCGAGGAAACAGAAACACCTGTTATTTGGTTAAAGTACTTCAGGAATCTTTGCACACTGGACATCTGAAGAGTTATAATGAGCATAAACATTCTAAATCTATTGAGAAGGCATGCTACATGCCCTTTTAATTAACTTAGAACCTGGGAACAAATAATGTTAGAAACCATTTTACAATAATAGCTATCAATATTCTGAGGATTTAATATATAAGATAAATATTTGTAAAGTGAAAACTTATGCTGATAGTACAGAGTAAAACCTCTGATAGGACAACAGTACATCTGTGGGAAATATTTTCATTTCAACTGAGGTTGCCACTGGAGTAACCATAGTTTTAGAAAAGGGGAAATGTTAGATTGTATATATGGTAACAGAATAAAAAATTTTTTAAAGAAATCCATGGAATTACACTATATAAACAGTGAGCCCTAAGTTAAGCTATGGGTTTTAATTAATAGTACAGTCATATAAATGAGCTATTATCAGTTTTGACAAATGTTTCACACCAATGCAAGGTGGTGTTGTTGGGGTGGTATATGGAATCCTGTACTTTATGCATGATTGTTCTGTAAATCCACAACTTCTCTAATAAATAAAAATATATTTAAAAAGAAGACAAACCTCAAATAAATAACCTAATATTTACCTTAAGAAACTAGAAAAAAGAGCATACGAATCCTAAAGCAGGTAGAAGAAAGGAAATAATAAAAAATAGAGCAGAAATCAATGAATTAGAGAAGAGAAAAGCAACTGAGAAAATCAATGAAACCAAAAATAGATTTTTTGAAAAGCTCATCAAAATTGGCATACCCTTTAACTTGATTGACACAGAGAAAAAGAAAAAAAAATCCCCAATACTAAAATCAAGAATGAAAGAAGGGCCACTACTACCAAAATTACAAAAATAAAAACGAGAATAAGGGAATACTATGAAAATTGCATGTCAACCAATCAAACTATATGAAAAAGACAAATTCCTAGAAATACACTAACTACCAAAACTCACTCAACAAGAAATAGAAAATCTGAATAGATATATAACAAGTGAAGAGATTGAATTAGACATTAAAAAACTTTCCTACAAAGGAAAACCGCTGTCCAGATGGCTTCACTGGTGTATCCTAACAATTTTTTAGAGAAGAATTAATACCAATCATTTACAAAATCTTCCAGAAAGTAGAAGAGAAGAGACTATTCCATAACTCATTTTAGGAGGCCAGTATTACCCTAATACCAAAACCAGAAAAAGATATCACAAGAAAAGAAAACTATGGACCAATATCCCCTATGAATATAAAAACAAAAATCCTTAAGAAAATACTAGGAAATGGAATCCTTTAGAATGAAAAGGATTATACAACATAACCAAGTGGAATTTATCTCAGGAAAGCAATGATGGTTCAACATTCAAAATCAATTAATTTAATATACTATGTTACTATCATAAGGGACAAAAAGCTTATCATCATTTCAATAAACATATAATAAATTGATAAAATACAACACTCCATCTTGGTTAAAAAAAACTCTCATCAATGGAAGCACAGAAGGGAACTTCCTCAAAATGTTAACAGACAGCTAAGAAAAAGCCCATGCTAGCATCACACTTAATGGTGAAGAAGTGAATACTTTTCTCCAAGATCAGGAACAAGACAGGGCTGTCTGACGTTGACACTTCTGTTCACAATTGTACCAGGGATTCTAGTCAGGCAAATTAGGAAAAACAACAACAAAAACAAATAAATGGCATTCAGTTTAGAAATGAGTAAGTAAAACTATCTCTATCCTCAGATGATGTTATCTTGAATATAAAAAATACTAAGGAATCCACAAAAAATAGATAACTATAACAAATAAACAAGGTTGTTGGATATAAGGTCAACATACCTAATTCAGTTGTATTTCTATACACCAGGCAATAATAATGCAAAAATTAAATTTAAAAAAGTGTATTCCTTTGGGCACAATATGAAAAAGAATAAAATACTTGGAAATAAATTTAACAAAAGAAATTAAAGATGTCCCTGGAAACACAACATCATTGAAAAAAATTAAAGTTATCTCAAATCAACAGAAAGACATTTTGTAGACTGGAAGACTGGAAGACAATATTTTTAAAATAGCAATATTTCTCAAATTGATCTATACATGCAAAACAAGCACGATCAATATCACAGTTAGATATTTGCAGAAATTTACAAGTCATTCTTAAAATTCATATGGAAATGTAAGAGACTCAGAATAGCCAAAACCATCTTGAAAAGTAAGGACAAAGTTGGAGGACTCACATTTCCCAGTTTCAAAACAAAATTAGAGTGTTACAAAACAGTGTGGTGTTGACATAAAAAATAGACATATATCAATGGAATAGAACTAAGAATCTAGAAATAAGTCCTTACATTTATGGCCAATTTTTAAAAAGAGTGCCGAACCAGTTCAGTGGAAATAATCTTTTCAACAAATTCTACTTGTAAAACTATATTCTACATGTAAAATAATGGAGTTAGACTTCTTCCTTAAATGATACACAGAAGTTAACTGAATATGGATCATAGAACTAAATGTAAGAGCTAAAATATTAAAAGTCTTAGAAGAAAATATAGGAAAAAATCTTCATGACCTTGCACTAAGCAATGGTTTCTTAACTGTGACACCAAAGGCACAAGTGACAAAAGAAAACAGATAAATTGGACATTATCATCAAAATTATAAATCATTATGCTTCAGAGAACATCATTTAGAAAGTGAAGACAACCAACATAATAAAAAACAATATTTACAAACCATATATATAATAAGTAATGTCTCTAGAATATATAAAAACTATTATAAATAAAAAATAAGAAGATATGAAAATATGCTTTAATATCATTAGTCATTTGGGAAAATGCACTTCAAAAGCACAATAAGATACTACTACTTCAAACCCACTTTGAAGGCTAAAATAAAAAAATAATGAAAATGTTAGGGAGGATGGAGAGAAATTGGAACCCTCATACATTGCTGGTGAGAACATATTAAGATGTTGTGGTCACTTTGGGAAACAGCTTGGAGGTTCCTTAAGATGTTAAACATAGAATTACCATATCACCCAGCAATTCCACTCCTCGGTATATACTCAAGATAAATGACAACATATGTCCATAAAAACAAAGCAAACAAACAAAAAACCTCACAAAAGAATATTCATGAAAGCATTATTTATCATAGCAAAGAAGTAAAAAACAAACAAACAAGTATCCTCCAACTGATGAATGGATTAAAAGTGTAGTATTTCCAAACACTGGAATATTATTTGGCAATAAAAGGGATGGAGTTCTGATACATGCTTAACATTCATAAACCTTGAAAACGTCATGCTAGGTGAAAGGAGCTAGTCATAAATTATCACTTATTGCCTGATTCCATTTCTGTGAATGGTCCAGAGTAGGCAAACACATAGAGGCACAGTGTAGATTAGTGGCATTTGGGATCTCGAAGGGGTGGGTGGCAATGGGGACTGATTGCCAAATAGATACAGGATTTCTTTTGGGGTGATAACAATGGGAGATAAGTGATTATGGCTATGGTTTCAAAACTCTGTGAATGTCCTAAAAACCAGTGAATTGTACACTTTAAAGGGGAAATCTTAATGATATATAAATTATATCTCAGTAAAGCTTTTATTAAAGATTATAAAGAAAAATTATTGGCCTAAATTGGTACAATTATAAAAATTGGAAATTCAATGTAATTTTATTGAAAGTTAACAAATGTTTAGAAAAAAGTGGGGTTTTGTGCTTCGATGACTTTAACCTTTTTAGGACATAGGGCAAATCACTAAAATCTCATTTGATTGATAAAAATTGTATGTTTCAATAGGGCATTGATTTGTTAACTGCATTCAAAAATAAAATATCAACAGGCCTTTAAAGGTTTAAAAAATACTAGTAACATCCTAAAACTTAGTAGTGTCAGACAAACTTAGGAAATGTTGATCTGTGTTAATAATGTGGATTATAAACTTCTGATGAAAGAAAAAAGCATTTTACTTGAATATAATATATAGTTCATTAGAATGGGATTTGAAACTGGAGAAACCATACTCTAGAGAACAGTGTTGTCCAGTAGAATTTTCTGAGATGATAAAAATGATCTATATTTGCTTTGTCCCACATGTGGTCACTAGTCAAAGCCCATCTCAAAGGTACTGAACCCTTGAGATGCAGCTAGAACAGAGGAGCTGAATTTTCATTTAGGTTAATGCAAATTAATTTATATTTAAATAGTTATATGTTGCTAGTTACTATTGGCCTGTCTTTAATTTAGCTGGTCTAACTCCCTTGTTCCCTACTCACCATGGTTGAATGACATCAGTCATAAAATGGATGCCAAATGGACAGGCTAAGAAAAAGTGTGACTATCTCTAAACCTCTTTTTATAAACCTTTGCTACGTGGTAAAAGAATGAGTTTTGATTTAAAAACCCCTCCTCTCAGCTTGAGACTTTTCTGGGTTGTCTGTGTTTATAGAGTTTGTAAGATTGGATGTTGTCTTCAAGGAATGTGTTAAGACAAGTGTTCACTCTCTGCCCTACCTAATCAAAGAAACATACCCTACCATTTTCCTCCCTGCAAGCCCGCTCCAGAACAGTTTATTCCCTGAAGTGGGCATGATATTATTTTTTTAATTATAAACAATGTTTTTTTAAACCACATTTAATTCCATGATACATTTTGAGTTAATTTTTGTATAAGGTTTGAAATGTAGGTTGAGGTTCCTTTGTTTTTTTTCCTACTAATGTCCAATTGCTTCAGATACATCAGTTGATTATTGTAGCTATTTAATAAATTTTGAAAATGGGGTAGAATGATTCCTCCCCCTTTATTCTGCTTTTTAAAAGTTCCTTTAGTTATTCTAGTTCCTTTGCCATTCTATATAAAGTTTAGAATGATCTGGTCTATATCCACAAAAACAATGCTGAGATTTTGATAGGAATTTTTTTCATACTGCCGGTATTAGTCAGCCAAAGGGGTGCTGATGCAAAGTACCAGAAATCTGTTGGCTTTTATAAAGGGTATTTATCTGGGGTAGAAGCTTACAAGGCCATAAAGTGTAAATTACTTCACTCACCAAAGTCTGTTACCATGTATTGAAGCAAGATGGCTGCCGGTCTCTGTGAGGGTTCAGCCTTCCTCTTTTTCTTAAGGCTCCGTGGTCCCAGCTTCTTCCAATCTTAGCTATAGGCTGGGATAAGTCTTGTCTCTTTCCCAAGGCTTCTCTCCTACAGCTGCAGCTGTAGGCTATCAGGCTCATTCTCTTCCTGGGGCCTCTGCTGTGTCTACAGAGCTGTCTCTATTCCTCTATGTTGTCCTGTGAGTTTAGTTCCAGGGGCTCCAGCATCAAAAACCCTAACTCTCTCCTTTGCGATGTCATTTTCTCTGTGAGTGTTTGCCCACCAACAGGGCGGGGACTCAACGTCATACTGATGTGGCCAAATCAAAGCCTTAATCATAATTTAATCAGGTGAAAATGAAACCTCTGAATCTAATACAATTTAATATGCCCAGAGGAACAGATCAATTGACAAACACAATCCAATATCTATTTTGGAATTCATAAACAATATCAAACTGCTGCACTGCCTTTATCTGTTTTGGTATTAGGGTAATATTAGCTTCATAAAGTGAATTGAGAAATGTTCCATGCTTTTTTATTTCTCGAACATATTATGCTCAATTGGTGCTAATTTGTCATTAAACATTTGGTAGACTTCTTCAATGAAACCCGCTGGGTTTGGAAATGTCTTCTGGGGAGTTCTTAAATCATCAATTTAATGTCCATAATAGTTACAGTGTTATTTAAATTATCTATTTTATATTAAGTAAGTGGTAGTAGGTTGAGTATTTTGAAGAATTGGTCCAATTCATCTAAATTGTAAAATTTATGTGTGTAAATTTTTATAGTTTTGCCTTATTATACTTTTAATATCTGCAGAGTCTGTAATGATGTCCCTATTTCATTCCTGATATTTTTATTTTATGTCTTCCTTTTATTTTGTCAGTTTTGCCAGAGAGCTGTTTATTTTATTGGTCTCTTCAAAGAACCATATCTTTCTTTCATTGATTTTCTCTATTGTTTTCCTGCTTCTCACTTTATTTCTGATCTTTTTTTTTTTTTTCCTTCTGCTTGCTTCAGGTGTATTTTGTTCTTTTTCTAAGGTAGCACTTAAGGTTATTGTTTAAGACTTTTCATCTTTTAATGTATGCATTTAATACTATGTATTTCTTTCTAAGTACAGGATTTTCTAATGTCATTTTCATTCAGTTGAATTTATTTTTTTCCTTTGAGACTATGTATTATATAGAAGTGTATCATTTGTACTTTCCAAATATTTAGATATTTTCCTGTTTTCTTTTTTATAGATTTCTAGCTTTACTTCATTATGGTCAAAGAAGACACTCTGTATGATAGAATGCCTTTAAAATTTATTGATATTTTTTACCTACCAGGTTGTGACCTATTTAGGTATATATTCCTAGACACTTGGAAACAATGTATTTTATGCTTTTGCTTGTTGGAGTGTTCCATAAAAGGTTGAGAAGTGGTTCATTAAGTCTAGCCTTTAGTATTAAAGGGGAAGGAAATTAATCTCTATTTCCTGGAGGGAGACATATAAAATAATTTGTGGATATCAGTAAAATCTACCACAGTAAATAACAAACATTTGAAGGAGATATTTGATGTTAAAAAATACCCTGTTTCTCCCTAGAGTTTTGCACTCTAATTTTAACATTCCTCTGTTGATCTTGCTTGCAGTAATTATTACTGAGGTATTCCAGTGGTGACTTTTTATTTCCTTCATTTTTTCTACATTTATTATTTTCAATTATCCTATAAGATATATATATCCCTTCCTCATCATTTAATTATCTATACAATTAATCATTTTATATCAATATGGACATCTGTATATTTATTTTATTCTATGTGTTGTTATCTGTTCCTCATAATGATCTAGGTTTGGTATTTCTAGGTTTGGCTCCTCTGTCATTATGATATGCACCCATCCTTTCTTTGATCCCCAAACACCTACTTTGTGGCACTGTCAGAGTCTACGAGCTCATTATGTACTTTTCATGCCCTAGCCCAAGAATCATTCATCTCCTTTTGTTGTAGAATGGCATCAAAAAATCAAGGTCTGGGCTCTAGGCGTTTTCACTGCTGTCACTATTTCTAGAATCTTTTACGAGATAGAACTAGGAAATATATGTATGCATACTCACACATACGAAAGTATCTATATATCTTTTATCTATCTATCTATCTATCTATCTATCTATCTATCTATCTATCTATCATCTATCTATCTATCTATCATCTATCTCTAAACATCTATTTTACTGATAGTTCTGAACCTATTCCAAGACACAAGGTTGATTCTAGCCTTTCTCTTGTTTAATTGTTACTTCTTTGTCTGAAGGGAGAACTTCCGCTCTCATATAATGTACAATATATTTACATTTTTCTTCAACCCTGATGTATATATATAGTTATTTCAGAACCTCTGATGTTTATCCTTAAGGGAAATAAATTTACCACCTAGAGTACAGTGTTTGTATACATGTTTTTTTGTCTTTAGCCTTACATTATACATTCAAAACATTGCTTTCTAAAGTTATTGAGACCAGGTACTTTTATCCTCACCCCCTTCTATGAGGTTAGAACAAAATTGTAATACAGTTAAATTAATTTGTCATAGTCTGGATTCCCTGACATTCTGGGAATGTCTTTGTATTTTTAATTTGCATGCAGCAAAGTTTTCTCTTTGTGGTAAATCATTCTAAGGTTTTGACAAATGCATAGATTCTTGCATTCACTTTCACAGTACCATATAGAAGAATTCAATCTTCCTAAAAATTCCTTTGTTCAGCCCTTTTGTAGTCCACCCCCTTGCAATCACTGATCTCTTTTTGTGCCTATAATTTTGCCTTTTGCAGAACGTTGTATCAATGGAATCATAGAGTATGCAGCTTTTTCTTTCTGGCTTATTTACTTAGAATAATATTTTTTTGTCATTAATTTTTCAAATATTTTGTCCAATTTTTCTTCTAGGGATCTTATTGCATATTTGCTTTGGTACTTAATATTGTCCCCACTAAGTGCATGTATAAGTGTTTCCTCTTTCTCTCTCTGTTCTTCAGATTGAATCATTTTACTTTATCCATAGTTTATTGAGTGGACTTTTATTTCAAAATCTCCAATCCTTTGGTAAACTGTGGTTTGTTTGTTTTTCCAATTTCAGATAAGGTACTGTCCACACTACTTTTTGTACAGTTTCCATTTATGTGCAGAGATGCCTCATTTCTTCCTGTATGATGAATATATTTTCCTACTTTACCTTTGAATGTTTTTGGAATAAATGTTCAGCCATCTTTTTCCGAAAAAAATAAAAACAAACCAAAAAATCATCTGGGTCATTCAAGTCCAGGTTTCTACTGATTTTCTCTTGACTTTTTTTTTCTTGACTTTGAGTTTCATGTTTTGGTTTCTTTGCATGTGTAGTATTTTTTAGATATGGAACATCATTAAATTATAAAGAAGACAAACTAGCTCTCTCAATTTTCCTCCTCTGAAGAGTGTTAAATTGTCTTATAGTAGGCAGTTAACTTGTTAGAGTTAGAGCCAGGACTCCAGATAGGGGTAAAAAGAGTAGAACTGGACAAATGCCACAAAGGAAACCCATGAGAATTTGCAAGAGACTGGTAAAAGAGGTTGTGAACCTATCGAAGAAATTGTGATACTAAGAAAGCTTTTATCAGATTTCACAAGTCAAATAACAGCCAGATTGTCATTTGAAATTGATGCAATAATGGGAAATCCAGATCAATGCATAAGGTCCAAAAGCTCATGTTTATTGTAAGCTGAGACTCCCTACATATAAGCTCAGCAATCTTGAATGTGAATCTCAGTTCCTCATTGCCATCACAATTTGGCACATCAGCATGGCTCTTGTTAAAACTTCAGGTTTAAATCTCTTTACCCATATATGCACTCACTCTTTTATTAAGATATTCAAACATCTGAGTTTTTACTATATCCTCGACACTTAAGCTGTATAATTGATGGTAGCTCATTATTTCCTCTGCCTAGCTGGACTTCCCACTTCAGTAGGGGAGATAATTAATCTGGAATAACAGCTATTCCAGATTAACACAAAATTTTGAGAAAGAATTTATGCCAATATTTAAAATGTTCCTGAGTGGTATCCAAAAATCTGATCATTATCGGGTAACTCAACACAATAAATTCTTCAGACAATATTTGTTCATGAGATGTAACAGCTTTTGAAAAATTCAGTTCTCTTCCTCAGTCTATCATAACTATATAAATGGATTTTCCATCCCAAAGGTCCTCACGTTTTCTAATTATGTCAAAATAAATGCTTTAAGTATCAATCATTTTCTCTCAGAAACTTTTCTCAAAGAAGAAAGGATTATGGCATTAATTAAAACAGGAAAGCTAATGGAAGACTTGTCCACCTAACCTAATCAACTGTCTAATCCTGAAAAGACTTTTGCTTACTGAATGACTGATAGATACTAACTTCTAATGCAAGAATGCTGCTTTTAAGTGTATGGTAAGGAATTTTTAAATTTCCCTCAAATTGAATAAGTTCATACTAATAAAGTTAAATTAAGAGAATGTTGTTTCAACTCTAAAATGTGTCCTATTGAGTGTTTTTGTTTGTTTGTTTTTGTTTTTTTTTTTTTTAGTTACCGGGCCGGGGAATGAATCTGGGACCTCGTGTATGGGAAGACTTCACTCAACCACTGAGCCACATCAGCTCCCATGAGTTGGTTTGTTTGTTTGCTTGTTGTTCTTTTTGTTTTGTTTTGTTTTTAGGAGGCACCAGAAACTGAACCTGGGACCTCCCAGGTGGGAAGCAGGAGCTCAACTGCTTGAGCCACATCCACTTTCCATGTATTTCATTTTGAATCACAGCCCTGTCTCTTCATCTCTTTCCTCAGGAGAGAGATTCAGTAATGCGTTCATTAACCTCCAAGCGTTTAAATGTCAGGGGTTCAGTGTGATTGAATTTGTCTTGAAGAAAATTTAGAAACTTTACAACTAGTTAAACCTCACCAGTTAGGACCAAAAAACCCCGGGAAGTTACCTTTAATTTATGCCCAACTAGAGGGACATACATGATAAATTGTAAGTGGCTAATATTTGGTTTTCAGTTTGCCTGCTGAAAGTGAAACAAAACTGTATTTATGAAGCAAAGGGGGAGATGTCACATCTTGCATAAATCTCTCTCACCTTTTAGAGTCTGGTTAGAAAAGTCAACTATCAGTTACTTGCCTCTCTGCAATCATCTAGACATTTATTACACTTTTAATAACTTTGTACTTATTCCATCAGAAACACAAGGCTTAACAAAGTAGCCTAAACAGATTAAATGCAACCTATTCTCTGACATGCAAAATAGATTGAGGTCTTGGTTTTCGTTATTATTTAAAATGTCAGCAATGCTTTGCCTGTTGGGAGCACACATGTTCTGCCTGTTTTTCAATCTCACTCAAAACACATTTTTGCATATTTTATACATCACAGTGCCCAGAGCTCTTAGTTAATGTGTGTGTGTGTTTTTTTTTTAATATTAAATTCTGAAGCTGATGGTGGCATTTTACTAAGTGGTTTTTGCATGTATAAGGTTGTCAAGCATTTCTAGGAAAAAATGCAATGAGAAAAACAATCTTGTAATAATTATCCTCTTGTTATGACCTTAGGAAAAGAAAATAGGAATTCATCGACAGAACAAGCTGAGTTCCCCAACAGCCTATCAGTTACCCACCAACTCTGGAAATATAGATAATAATATTATTATATTTAAGATTGCAGATCTTAAATATAACATGATGTATATTTGCCTGTGTTTCCACACTATGAATATTTTTCATACTCAGTTCATGTGCTATCCTTTCATTTGTGTATTACGTAGTCTGTAATATACTGATTTTATTATTTTCCCCCCTCCCTCCCTCTCTCTCTCTCCAACCCTCCATTTTGAGAAAACTTTCATTTAGCATCAAGCAGATAGATGTAATAAGCTAAAACTTAACGGGTGTGAGTCCTGAAGACCGTTGCTTTCATTTTTCCTATACATTGGAGTTCTGTGGACTATGAATTTAGTAAATTTGTACTATACATCTCCAGTGTATAAGGCTACCAGAATAATAATTCCCTTTGTAGTAGGGAAAATTTAAGGGGCACATGTGGAAAATACAGTGCAACATAGCTGGTAGAGGTACTAGATTTTTCGGTATTTATTTTTATGTATTTGGGTTCTATACACCCCTACACATGTATATGGACATGTATATGAGTACTATATCTATATGTATGTGTGGATATTATATATATATTCATATGTATATTTATATATTTGTGTATACATATACCTGCATGTGTATGTGCAAGTGTGTTTTGTATGTTCATATCCATATCTCTATCAGTATCTATATATCCTTCATCTGAAAAATTCAAGAGGTTGATATGAGAATTAATATTGACAAGATATGTAAAGTGCTTAGCATGGAGCCTAGCATATAACAAGTGCTCAATAAGTGTTAGGTATTGTTATAAAGTTCAGGTGTGTCCGTCTTGTATGTCAATCCTTATAAATCCATCAAAAGAGTCTGGGACAGGAATTCATTAGAAGGGTCCTTAATTGCAGCAAGAAACTTGTAGGAAGAAGTACGTCGTAAGTTCTAGGATCCAGGACCCATAGCAATGCCCAAGTGTACAAAAAAAAAAAAAAAAAAAAAAATAGAATGGGAGCTCAACAAGCTTTTCTCTGCTTAAAAGTTTACTTCAGAAGAGAATGGATATTGCCACTAAAAATCTCAGGTGTTTTCAAATCCATTTTGTCTTTGACTTGTCAAAATAGATAACATAAGGGAAAGTGATGCAGCTCGTTGCTGTCAGAATTTTTGACTGGAAAATTCAATAGTAGTGAGAAACTCAGTTCAGGTCCAACAGTTTCTGCATCTTCTTTCTTCCTTTGGTTCTCAGAACAACATCCTTACCTTATGTCCTCTCTGATAAAAGTGGTTCCTTTCAAATCCCCACCCCCACCCCAGATAGTGTTGCACACATGCAATAGTAATATCCAACTTCATCAGGACTCCTTCTAGATTCAGCCTTAACAGAGATGAATGCAGTTTGGCCTTCATCCCATCCTGAGCCCTTCCATTGCCCTCTCTTTTACTGTTACCATTAACTGTGCTTCCTAAACCTGGAAATGTTGTGCCCAATACAAGGCGGATGAGGGAGGGACCATAGGCGTCTCTACTCAGTGCCATCTCTCCTCACCCTTTCAAATCTCAATTTTGGGTATGTTTTTCCTTTTGGTTTTAGCTTTTACATTTAGGTCTATCATCTACTTGAATTATTTGTGTGTGTGTGCACTGTTAAAAGAAGGGCTTCAACTTCAATCCTTCACACGTGTATCCAGCTGTCCTAGAACTATTAAAAAAAACCAACAACAACATTATTCTTTCCCCATTTCTTGATATTAGATGCAATGAATTTTGAAGAAGTAGTAATTAAACAACAGAGCCTGAGCTAAGGCAATTTACTATAGTAAGTAAATAATTAAATAAGTAAACACACAAAATTGACAAAATCATGTTTCCATTAGCTGGAAGTTTGTACAAACTCAGTAGGCCACAGAAATCAGCATGTCAGGTGGACCACAGTTCAGTCTGCCAAGGAAGGCTCTGTAATCCACGACCATCTCAGTTTCTAAGCACCATGCACCACTTTTCTGGACACAGATCGCTGCTCCCAGGGGCTGTTCGGCCCCTTAGAGAAGTGGATAAGGGATGTGATGTGGTTCATTGAGGGTAGGCTTATTGTGATTTTAGGCAGCCCAAATAGCTCCAGCTCTAAGGGCATTAAGCTGCCTCACTTCACTTTCTTCTTCAACCCATGTTCAATTTATTTGCTCTGAACATTTATTTCACAGGAAGGCAAGGTTATAAAAGAAAAGTGATCTCTCTTCTAACAAAGAACTTTGCAAAGTTGCCACCAAGAAGAGAGCAAGTGGAACAGGGACAGGTGCAGGGAAAGGAAAATAACTTGTCATGTGATAAAATAAAAATAATGTTTCTGTAAAATTCATGCTGTGTCAGAAAATGAACTGGCATTGAACATGGAATGTTTTTGCATAAAACTCAGCCTAGGGATAAAAGTGTAAATAGATATATAATTAAAGCTGTTTCATCCATGTCTATCTGCCTGCAGTGTAGATCTCTTCATTTCCAGGATGGACTTAGAGGGCACTCAGACTTCTTGTAAGTGAGGAATCAAGTATTTTATTTCTAGATGATTCTTGAGCATCCAAGTGCTTGATTTTCACAGCAGATATGAGAAATAAGGGTGGGGCTTGGTTATGGGAATTAGGGAAGGATCACAGCAGAGTAAATTAGGAGGAGGAGGACAGGGGCACAGTGGAGGGAAAAGTGGGGAGAGATTATTGGCAAATGAAAAACCTACATGTTTCCATGGCTTGGGATGAACAATCAGGTTTTGAAAGCTGTGAGAACAGTTTTTTTTTTTTTGAAGTAACTGCTATTATTTCCTTTTATTTTTAAAGAAACTTTATGTTACATATAAAATAAGGGGGATTCCCATATACCCTAACCGCTCCCCATCCTACACTTTCCCCCATTAACAATATCTTTCATTAGTGTGGTACATTTGTTAAAATTGATTAACATATTGAAGCATTGCTACTAACCATGGTCTATAATTTACATTATGGTTTATACTTTGTACCACCAATTCTTAGATTTTGACAAATTGTATAATGGCCTGTATCCTTCATTGCAATATCACGCAGAACAATTCCAATGTCCCCCAAATGTCCCATGTTACACTTATTTTTCCTCCTCCTCCCCTCAGAACCTCTGGTGACCACTGTCTTTATATCTATGTTACAAGTTCTTCCTTTACTAGAATATTAATAAGTCTACTTTGGTCCATACTTGCATTCATCCCTTTTCTTTGTCATTCCTCAGTCTTGAGGATTTGGGATGATGATGCCCATTCCACCTCTGATTGAGAGGCAGCTTAGATCCCATGGGGCATATTGACAGAACTGTCTTGCTTGCAGTTGTAGTTACTCTGGTTTTTCAGATAGGCATTATCTATCATCATTCTTTTGTTAGTTGTCCTGGGTGAGTACAATGAACTGGAAAGCAGGTGTTAGCTGCAACTCTGCTGAGATTCAGAGCTCAACCAGCATATGAACAGCCAGAAGATTTAAGTTTCTGGGACATATATTTAACGGGTATAATGCTACTTATAGGTTCAAATATAAGGGACAGAAGAACCATGTGCGGGAAAATTATAAATGAGAGAACATTTCTTGATAAGTGCCCTGTTGTTCTCAGCAGGAGATCTCCTCTAACTGGAATCTTATTTTTTCCGGAACATTCAATTTCAGGCTAATGAGGTCTTATAGAAGAGTGCAATGAGTCTGGGGTAACTTGTAATGCCACATGGGTATATCTTTAGACATCTCCAGAGTGATCTGTGCTGTGCCATTGCTCATAAAGGCTCTTTATGGCTATCAATAAACATCATAGAGCATGGATGAGAACATCTATCATAAAGCTTTATAGACAAACTGATATAGCTCTGTGGCTAGCATTAAAGTCCAATTTTAAAAAATCAGCTGTCTTAGCACATGTCACTATCCATGCCATACTCCCACCTTGAATCTTTTTTAGGCTAAGCTATTTAAAACAAGGCCAGCAAATACTCAGAACACAGAGCTCTTGAGGGGAAACAAGTATGTTCTCTTGGGAAACCAACAGCTTGTACAGTCAAAGAAAGTTTCGATCATTATAAAAGTGAGTAAAGATGGGGGTGAAGATTCCTTGCCTCTTAGCCCCAGCTGAGACATCAGTCACCTTATACCTTTCCTAAAAAGTTTGACAAGCAGCAATGACACTTGTACTCAATCATAAAATGGATAAATCATCTAATTTCAACTTTAAAATAGGGGCTTTCTCCAGAGTAAACAAGTTACAGCAGTTTAGATCCACTCTTCTTTGCCTTCTTGGTTCGCTGGTGAACTGGGGTTGGGATAGGGAGGGCATGTTGCAAAGGAACTCCACAATGGCCAAAAGGAATGGAGGGTTACAAAGAAATGCACCTCCCTCTTCACTTTTTCTTTTTCTTCATTCCTCCCTTTCCCCTTCTCTCCCTCCTTCTCTCTTTTCCTTTTTTTCTTTAAATGAAAATCCTATCCCAGAAGTGATTGAAATTAAGTTCTGCACACTTGCAAGTGGTGGAACACAATTTGGCCCTCAACTTCGTGGTAGTGAGCACAATGGTGAGCTTTGTAATTCCTAGTAACAGAAAGTAATACAATTGCACATTTCAGTCCATCTAGAAGCAAACAGCTAAAATTCCCACCAGGTCTTCACTTAAATTATGTTTCTACAATTAACCTGGGACATATGAAAATGAATTACCTTTTGCAATAGAAGTTTAAGCAAACCCTTATTTCATCAATTTGCTGAACCTTAATGCTTCTATTTACTGACTGTTCTTGACTCTAAGTACTGGTCAGAGTTTCATCTTTACCTTCTATATCTTGTAACTTTAGAATAAGGATGAACTAGATTATGTGTCGTTGAATAAAAGTTGTTGACAGTCACTTAAATTGTCCTGTTTCAGAATGCAAAAGCAAAGTATATATAATGGAAATACTTTGCATCCCATTCATGCCTTTTTAAAGTAAATGTTCAACTAGCATTTTTAGCTCTCCAGGCAATTTATATTCTCAAGCACAATCTGTGGCCTTTTTCATATATCTTCATAATAAAGAATCCAACAGTATAGTTGACAGGTTTTCTTGGAAACAGTGCATTCATTATCTCCCATAAAGTCACAATTTCCTCAGTTCTATTTCTGGAAATGTCTTATTTTAAGTGGGAGGAGAAAAGTAAGTCTCTTTAGGACAGTGTTGGCAGTAGTCAAAATGTAGAGGGTCACAGAGGCCTTGGGGAGCACAAAGCCTCGTTCCTGAGATCCTGTGGAGTGGACCTGCACTAGGCTTTCCTTCATGGCATGCTTGGTGCATCTCCTGTGAGGGAATTGTCTCACCTGCCTTCATTCCCATCAGGGAAATACTGTCTAAATGTAGTGCTGGTGGTTCTCACAGGACATCAAAGAGGTTGCATTCTGAAATAGGACAATTTGAGTGACATGGAGGTTGTGCTGAGGTTAACTTTTACCTTCAACCCAGAGGCCACCCTGTTCCCTCCCTCCCTGAGCCCACCACCAAAAATATAATATCTGAATATTCCTGAGACCGAAATCCCAGAAAGTCCTAGTCTAACTTCTTATTGTCTACGGAAAGTTTCAATGGACTAAAGAAAATGTGTTTGTTTGCTTTTATATTTTCTGGCATTCTCATTTCAGAAGGGAAAGTTACAAAGCGAAAATGAAAAAAAAAAATTGAATGCAGAAATTTTCTCTTGTTCATGCCCATTCCCTCTTCGCCCTTATCCTGTGAGCACAGTATTCATGAAGCTAGAGCCCTCGGTTGTAATTCAGCTTCCCTGCATCCATTCCCTTCGTGAATGTTTCAGTATTTACACTTCTGCCTAATATACCAAGATGGATAGAACTTATCCCTAGATAGAAAGCAATCCAGGCTCCCCAGCTATTGATGTGTTTATTATCCTTCTAATTCTCCGTTATTTCTAAAGTTCATTTCACTACTCATGTCCAGACAATGTGCTCATTTTTCAAATATCCATCTTCCAATATCATGTTTTCAGGTTAACAGCATTTACCCAGAGGAGTTACTTGATTGGTGCACAGTGTAGTGTTTCAAATGCTGCAGCCCACTCAGGTTAATTCCTTTTGGCTTTACTTTTGTGAACTATGAAGAAAGGACAGAGAAGGGGGACTGGGGTAGAGAGAGAGGTGAGAAAGGCTCACCTACTGAGATGGAATGCCTCTAGGTCACTTAGCAACTGTTCGCATTTGCCCTTTTCTTATGCTCTGCTTTGTCTTGAGCATATTTTAGTCAAGCTTCTCTCCTCCTTACAAGCCTGAACAAGCACTAAAAAGAGGAATATGAGCCCTTATCAGATTATTCTAACCATCAGCTGACCCCAGAGAGATGCTTCTCTTGTCAGACTCTTGGCTGATCATTTCCCCTTGCTTGCCTACCTTTCCCTTTAAAGTTTCTGCTAAAGCTTTGCTTTATCCTTCCCTATAAAAGAAAAAGCCTTTACCTGTTTAATTTTGATATGCTTTCAGATTTCTGAGATTGGAGCTTTTTCCCCCTTCTAGTCTTTCTGAATTAAGTGTCTCCTTATTTAAGTCCGGATTTGTTTTAATTTGACAGTTTTCTGGTGCTGTGTCTTTGAGTGAGTGTTGACCACACCTTGGACCTCACTGTGCTCACCCAGGTGTTCAAGCTGTCTTCTTGACCCTTTATGTCCTCCCTGGTAAATAAGCTCTTTCTAGTTCTTTTCTCCTGAGAAGGACTGCTCCTTCCTCTTTTCTGTTTGAGTGAGAGTGTTCCTGTATGGAAGTCTTCTTGACTCTTTTCCAGTGGAAATTTACTCCATGACTCTCGACTGTGAACTTCCTTGGTCTTTTTAGAGGTCTCTTTAATTTTCCCAACTCCTTTTCTTGGAATTGTGTAGACCGAGTCCTTCAGTTTCTTAACAAGGATTACACAAGAGATCTCTTTGGCTCCCAGACAGGAATTGCTCATGGAACTTTCTAGCAAGACATTCTTCTGCCTGGTTCTTTCTCTTCTTGATCCTCCTTCTCTGATGGAAACTCTCATTCTACTGGGTGACCCCTCTTCTCTCTTATTGTTTATATGCTCTATGATTATGGCATTCATTCAGTCCTACATCTCCAAAATTTACAAACTTTCACAAAATGATAATTTGGAACTTGAATGGTCTCTTTAGAAAATTTAAGATCTCTCCAAATTCTCTCAGCTAAGACCTCTCCCTTTTCATCACTCCCCATTCCTTCTTCTTCCTCCTTTTTTAAAAAATCATCTTAGACCTTCCTGTCAGCTCCTGTGAATCCTTTGATCTGCCTCCTTCAATACCAAACTCTGAACTCCTCTACCCCTCTCTTCACCCCCATATGACCTTTCCCTTCTAACTCCAGTCCCTCAATTCTCTATAGTTACTGTAGCTTTAGATCCTCTGCCCCCACTGGGGACTCTCAAGGGAACCAGTGACCTCAAAAGCAACCACCCAAGCCTGAAAAAAGCTAATTTGAAGCACACGGGATATTTTATACACTTAGATGGCCTTTGGAGACACCTGGATGGCAGTATGGTATCTCCTCTGCTCTTCACCAAAAATTTAGTCATCAGCCTCCATAACATTACATATCAGAGCAAAGAAAATCTTGAAAGTCTTCTTCACAAATATTAGTAGAGATGCTTTAGCATTCATTTTCAGCAGGTAAATTCTTGCCCTCTGCCAAAAACAAATTCCTGGTAAAAACATATAAATAGATCAAAGTTGAAATGCAACTGTTTTATATAAATGAGTGAATTTAGTGTTTCTGTGTTTATGCCTGATTTATGGCTGAAATTTTAGAATTAAAACTATAAGCTTTCTATTTATATCTTTCTAAATGTTTATGTATGTATATATGTACATTATGTAGGTACAATATTTTCCTATGTCTGGATGATATTACCAAATTAACTTATAAATTTCTTTAATGAATGTTATTCTAATTGGTTTAGAGATAAATGAGCACATGTATAAATTAAATATTCCTCTACTCCCAGAAATCAAAGAAATAGAACTTCTAATACTTCCAAAGTTGAAAAAAAAAGTATTCTTAAACTAACACAAATATTCAAAATATTCAAGTTCACATAATTTAGGTATATCCCTGGCAAATGAGATAAGTTTACATTTTTGATTTAATAAGAACAGCTACGCATTCTACATTTTCAATGCTAAGTATGAAACAAGCTTACATTTTTATTCTACTTATGTTTGTTCTTCCTGAGGTTATAAAAATTTTCTGATCAAATAAGGTAATATTATATCTATTGCATGCTGAAGATTATAAAAATCAATCTATGCTTTCAATGTAATGTATTCGAGGGCCATTTCATGTGCCCAAGTATATGGGGTCACACACTAACTTCACCACCAATACAAATACCTACACTATTGCTATGGGAGGCATGAGAACATATTTCTTGCCTTGCATATGCTTTCAAAAGACCCAGAAAATGCTAAGCATAACTGTATCTGGTGCGCTTGGGATTATCCATTCTGAAAACAGTAACTTGATGACTTCTTTCTTCCCAACTGGATGGGACAAAATCTTATCAAAAGGGCTCATATAAACTCCAAGATACAAATTCATGGAATAAATATTTTCATGAACCTTAGATAGCTCCTAATTAGCCAAATTTTCTTTGTGGCAGCCATGCCTATTGGTATCTGCCTGTTAAATTGGACTGAATCCTGTTATCTAGCTAATCCAATTAGCCTTTATCAAATCTTTAAACAGATTGCCTTCTTTTCACACCTTAACTACTCTATTACATCTGATTTAAATTTCATGCACTAGTTAATCCAAAAGGTCTACAAAAACATGTTACAGCTTAGGTGTAGAAACCCTACCCCAAAAGGAGGGTTTCTTCACCTTCATTTCTGACCATGTTCTCAAGAAGAAGCTATGACATTGGGGGTAAACTTAAAAGACTTGAATGCTACAACAGATTATGTATGGATAACCTGCAGTTGCTGCCGTGTAGCCCACCCAGGAAGTTTGCCAGAACTCTTACATGTTCCATGACATGTTCTTGGAAATAGCAAGGACTGTGGATGATCTTACCCAAAAAACCAACATCATCACCAGAGAACTCCAGGAACTCCAGTGAGTGGTCCTCTACAATAGACTGGTATTGGCCATGATTTTGACTTCCCATGGGGGGCACTTGTGCAGTGATCAGAAGCTAGTGTTGTGTACTTGTTCCCCCAAACCTCTCTGACACCTATGCTATTACCAAAAATATTCAGACTGCAAATCAGGAAACCTTTGGATTTCCAATGCTGTCCTCATTCTACCATCTAAAGAAGATTCAGGTCCAACATTTCAGAATCTTCTCTACAGTCACCCTCCAAACATCAAATCTTGGTTTTACTCCCTTATTACCCCTTAGTAATTATTGCTTTTATTATATTACTTGGTATACTTCCTAAGTTCCTGATCTCTATGACCCTCTAGCAGCTGTCAGTCTGATAGTACTCTCAACAGATGATACAACTAATGGTTCAAGGCCAACAAGAACATAAAGGGTAGCCCACCCCAACTACCTGGACCAACTTCAACCTCACAATGATTTTTATTCCATCCCTAATGGTGTTTAAGGACAGACTGGCTGGGGAGATTGACCAAGTATATACAATTGCCCATTTATTACCGTCTGCTTTGTATGAGCAAATTTTAAAGAGGCTTCTCTCCTCCCTACAGGCCCCTGAAGTCTGCTGTTCCCAAGCTAGAACAAGCACTAAAAGGTGGAACATGCTCCCTTATCAGATTTTCCCAAGTATAGGTTGACTACAGGGAGATACCATGCTGGTCATTTCCCGTTGCTTGCCAAATTCCCCCTTAAAAGTTACTGCTAAGTTGTGCTTACCCCTCCCAGTGAAAGAAAATTCCTCTTCTGTTTGATTTTGAGACACTTGCAGATTTCAGAGATCTAAGTGTTTTCTGTATTGCAATGGTCTTTTTGAATGACGTCTCTACTTATTTAAGTACAGGTTTGTTTTTATTTGGCACACTCTCAAGACTCTTATTTCTTCACTGTGCTGTTCTATTTTTACCACAATTCTCCAGTTGAGAAAACAAGAGGCATACATAAAAATAAATCCAAGCACACATTACATGTGATTTACCTAAATTCCAACTCTATGAACATTGGAGTGAAAGTCAATGAAAACGACATTCACAAGGAGAAAAACTAATATACATGACAACCCATACCAAAATATGGGCCTTGGAGAACACGGAGATTCATTGAAAGAAGCAATTTTAGGAGCTGTGAGACTGGAGAGAAGTCCCACATGGGCACTAGAGCCATGACCAATAGGAAAAACCAGCAAGCTATTAATAGCATTTATATCTGCATGAAAGTCATATTTTTCACATTATTTTAAAATTATCCTTTACCAGTGTTGAGACGATAGAGTTATACAAAGACAGAATCTAAGGAGATGAAGAAAGATGCAATGGGCAAGAGAGGAAAAGTTTAGCACAGATATATACACACACAGTTATAGACACCCTCACCCATCTTTACTGTTTCTAATTTTATCTTGATGCAATGGAGAGTGGAGGATCATTGAATAAATACAGAACTGGGTGTGAATCTTTGCTCTGTCACATACCATCTGTGTGTCCTTAGGCAATTTATTTAACATTTTTGAGCCTCCCTCTGCTAATTTATAAAATTAGTTCTCTTGAAGGGTTATTGTGAGAATAAATGTAAAATTCCTGGCACAAAGCAATCAATAAACAATTCCTGGCCCCTCTTCCATTCAACAAGTATGGTTTGTGTCCTAAGGCATATGTTCTAAATGTAAGTTTCACAAGTACTATTTGCTGGTGGTGGCAGCCGTAAGGATGATGCTGACAATAGAGCTTTGTTGAAAGAAAATAGGGCAGTTCTTTCCTGGAATTCCTTTGGAAGTAGAATAGAGAATAGTGTTCAGATGGATTCCGGGAGCGGGCATTACTGTCATCATCTGAATGTCACACAGAAGTCACCCACTTATGTCCAATGCACCTGTTCCAAATAGTCACTCTCGTGGAAACTATCATTTTACTTGGTCTTAAATTGGTTTTATGTTTGGGGTTTTGTTTTTGACACATTTTATTTTGTTCAAAGAACACAGAAATTATATATCTGTATCTACATTTATACCTATATCTAATATATATTTATATATCTCTATCTTTACCTCTATTTCTATCTATCTCCATCTATCATCTATAGGTTATTAAAACCAAAGTAAATTAGTTGGTCATGTAAATGGCCTTTAAGCTTGCATGCCAATTTTGGATAAGTTAATAACTCCAAATCTGACAGGTATGACACAGCAGCCCAGTTTAGAGAGTGGGCATTGTAGAGACACAGTTACATGCTGTAGCAGTTTGATATTGTTTATGAGTTCCAAAAATAGATATTGGATCATGTTTGTAAACTGGTCTGTCCCTCCAGGCATATTAAATTATATTGGATTCAGAGGTTTCATTTTTAATTGATTAAAAAATGATTAAGGCTTTGATTGGGCCACATCAGTAAGATGTTGCATCCCTGCCTACCAAGGGAGAGCGAGATGTCTGTCATGCCATGTCTGTCATGGAGAAAACGACATGGCAGAAAACACAGGGTTGGTTGGAGTTTTAATGCTGGAGCCCGGGAAGTAAGCAGAGGATCAGAGAGAAGGCTCGATTAGACATGGCAGAGACCCGGGAAGAGAGATAAGCTGTTCGCCTGATAGTCTACAGCTGGCCTTGTGGAGATAGCAGAGCAGCTGAACCAGAGAGAGGCAAGTCCAGGGAAGAGAGGAACCCGGGAAGCCTGAACCCTTGGCAGATGTCAGCAGCTATCTTGCTAAAACATGTGGCAACAGGCTTTGGTGAAGGAAGTAACTTATGTTTTATGGCCTGATAACTGTAAGGTTCTACCCCAAATAAATACTCTTTATAAAAACCAACTGATTTCTGGTATTTTGCATCAGCATCCTTTTGGCTAATATACACGCTATCATATCTCTACCTGGCTTTACATTTTTATTTATAGCATGTTATTTTTCCTAAGAAGATTTTATCCTAGCTATTTTTAAATAAATTGTCATTGCCAGACACCAAACTGTAGCATGATGTTTGACCAGGAATATATTTGTGGTCTGAGGGAGTGAGCCAGTATATACTTTATTTTTTTACAAGGAATTGAGATCAGCTCAATATTCCTGTGTTCAAAACTACTGTGTAAGAGCATAAACCCATCTCTGAGTTGCTAGCAGTTGCTATGACTATAGTTTTAACATAGCTGATCACCTTTATGAATACTAGATTCTAGTACCTTGTATGTAATCAGGAGTCAGGGTGTCTTTTGGGAATGGTAAAGTATCTGTGACTATTTGTCATGAGAAGTTTGAAGCATTAGCTGTAAGCTATCTGGGTGCCCTAGAAACAGTGCTGCTGCACAATTGTCCCTAGCTGTGATTTACCTGTGATTTTGTGGTACATCCATTTTGTCTACTGAGTATCTGGGCTCTGAGAGCAGGTAAATCTGCATCATGGTTATGACTTTCACAAAACCGTGAAAGAAAGAAGAGATGCCTGGAGGTGAGGGAGGAAAAGCTATTATGCATCTATAGTTGATATTTATCTACCCTAATAATTAGTCCAGTTTGGAAAATTTCCTATTGTTCACTCTGAAGTTCAACTCTTTTTCAAAGAGCTACGGAAAAGATTTATCTCCATTCTTCTTTTTTTTTTAATAACAAACTTTTTTTGTTTTTTAAGATACTTAGATTACATAATGTTATACAAAAAATATAGGGATTCCCATATGCCCCACTCCCCACACCTCCTTCATTAAACAACATCCTTCATTAGTGTGGCACATTCATTGCAATTGATAAACGCATTCTGGGGCTTTGCCATTAAGCATGGATCATAGTTCACACTGTAGTCCACACTCTCTCCCACACAGTCCCATATGCTATGTGATGGCCTATATCTGTCGCCGCAATGTCATCCAGGACGACTCCCAAGTCCTGAAAAAGCCCCTGTACCACAACTGTCCTTCCCTCTCCCTGCTCCCTGAGCCCCCAGTGGCCACTGGCTCCACATCAATGTTGGAATTTCCTCCATTGCTAGAATCACAATATGTCTATAGTAGAATACCAGTAATTCCACTCTAGTCCATAGTTCCCTCCCCAATCCTGAGGATTCTGGGACAGTGATGTCCACTCCACCTCCAGCTGAGAGGGGGCTTATATCCCATGGGGAAAATGGATGGGATATCTTGCTTGTAGTTGCAGACTCTCTGGAATGCCATCCAAAATGAAACACCAGAAAAAAATGACAGTACATTTGCCATTTTTTTCTCGTGTTTCATTTTGGATGGCATTCCAGGAGACTACTGCGAGCATATATGTATACATACATATAACTAAATTTTTAATGAGGCTTTCACTAATTGTACCTACATGAAGGTCTCAGAGTGGGGTGGTTGCTTTTGCCTCCAATGAGTTATTCCTTTGCCCTTTCAAGGTATTTAACTAATGTAATTAATAGATGGCAGATCAAATTTTCCTCCGGTAGAGTTGTTATAGAACTCAAAATATAACAATAGCAGTGGTCTAATTAAATGTCTATTGCAATAGAAGAGGCAAACTCCCTAATTAAAAATTAAATTTGTTAGAACCCTTCAAAGTCTCCCTAAAATAATTATTGATAATTCTTGGCACTTCATGACTTCCATCCCTTCCTATTCCTTTTCTTCCTTTTCTTCCTCTTTGTCCTCTTCCTCTTCCACCTGTTTCTTCCCTTCATTTCTTCTTCATTACCATAATGTGCTTACCATATACTTGGTACCGTTTATACTAGGATAAGCATTTGATCAGCATTATCTCATTTATTTCTCATTAAAAAGTCCTATGAAGTAGGCACTATTACTATACCATTATACAACTTGCTAAAGGCTAAAACTCTGCAAGTGCCAGAGATGGAACTGTCTTTATAAATATAGACTTGGAGCTTTAACCATTATGCTACACCACCTCTCAGCTTAAAGCATCTCCACATTCTTTGATCAGGGTTCTTTCTACCAGCTGAAGTCCTTATGTAGCTTCTTTTGCCCTTGAATACTTTAGCATTAACGTATAAAGAGTAGGACTAGCTCATTAATGCACAGAAGAGATGTTCTTAAGCAAAAGTAACAAATGAGTGTTAGCATTTGGAAGAGAATCCAGGGAACTAATGGCTAATAGGTTTCAAGAAACAGATAAAAGGGCAAATTAATTATTTTTTGAAGGCTTAATGAGAGAAAAGGAAGGAATTGAGAAAGAGACTGATGCCTTTGCTATTATTAATAATAAACTTTTCAGTGAAATTCTATGTTGCTAATTACACAAAGTATTTTGGAAAAAAAAGACAAAAATATCAAGGATTTAAAAAATAAACTAGAAGGGATTGGAACTTCTGCTTCCAACCTTGATTCTGTAGCTGGAAATTTTTTTTTTAACAATGAGAAAATAGAACAAAGTATGAGATACTATTTTCAGATATTGGTCAATAGGCAGTGCAAGGCTATGGAACCTAATAAAAGGGAAACAAATAAAGTGAGTAACAAAATTGTCTTGGCTTTCTGGCTATTATTATTTTCAGGATCACAGTTTGGGGGTTCTAGGGAATTGCCCAAACAGGGTTGGTCACCTGTTAGCAGGTTAGCTGAGTTTAATTCTGAGACAGAGTTCAGAATTTAGGGAAGTTGAGGCAACAAGTATTTGAGGAGAAGGTAAGAAAGGAGATTGATACCTAGGGAAAGTGTACCAGATATCTACATTTGAGTCCTCTTGAGTTTTGAATTAAATACTAAGCAACACATGTGAAGTGTGAAACTCCATGAGATTTGGCAAAGAATGACCAAGCAACAGCAAGATCAACAATTCCTGGTGTTCATAGAGGGATGACACTTTCAAATGCCAACCAGCCAGAATGAAGAGTCATTGTTGAATATCTGGAATATTCAATAGAAACCCAAAGAGGTTAAGACTTTACTTGTAATGTCAAACAAGCTTTAAAAAAAAGCCTTCTCTAAAAACACCACCCAAAAAATCTTAAAATTAAATCTTGAAAAGATTAAGCTATTCCACAAGTAACTTAACTGCCTACATTGCAATTCCAATAACATATCAAGGCTGATAGAAAATAAAATTGAGCATAAAACTTCAGAAACTTTGCAATGTATAGCAACCAATAAAAAATTACTAGACATGAGAAAAATAAAAAGAATATGCTATCCATAACCAGGAGAAAAATCAATCACTAGAGACATGCCAAGAATAACAGGTATGATGGGATATGTATGAAGGATTTGCTATATCTGTTATAAATATGCTCAAGAAATTAAATAGAAAGTAAAACCAAAAATAGTGCTGAGAGAAATGGTTGATTTAAAAGTGAAAAAATAGAATTTGTAGATATAAAAGATACCATAATTTAATTAAAAAAAAAAAAAAAGTCACTGGCACATCAAAAGATTAGAGACTACAGAAAAAGAGACCAATGAACCTGACTACATATTTATATAATAATTATCCAAATACAAGAAGCAGGAAGTAATTAAGGATTATAAAGTGACCAAATAAACAGTGACAATATCAGCTAGTCTGCATGTATATAACAAAAGCCCAAGAAACAAAGGAATAATTCAGAAAGATTGAAATCAAACAAATTATATCCTTCAACTACAGTAGAAGGGAATTAGAAATCAATACTAAAAAGGAAATTTGGGAAATTCACAAATATGTAGAATCATCACACTCCCCAAAACAAATGAGTCAAAGAACAAATATAAAGGGCCTTCTGAAAATACTTTGAGATTAATTAATATGAACACACAGCATACCAAAATTTATGGGATGCTGCTAAAGCAGAGAATTGAGGGAAAATTATAGAGGAAAGATCCCAAATGAATAATCTTAACTTATAACTTAAGAAACTAGAAAAAGAAGGATATTCTAAACACAAAGCAAACAGAAGAAAGGGAATAATAAAGAGAAGAGTGGAAGTAAATGATATAGAGACTAGAAAACATACAGAAATATACTAAAACCAAAAGTTTTAGTTTTTCTTATAGACTTGAAAAGATCAACAAAATCGATGAAACTTTAGCTAGACTCAAAAAGGAAACAAGGGAAACCACTCTAGTAAAATGAGGAAAGAAAATGGAAATATCACTAACAACTTTACAGAAATTAAAAGGATTATAAGGGAATTATGTCAAAAATTGGTTGCTAACATATTAGATAAACTAAGTGAAATAAAAATTCCTAGAGAGAGATTAAGTACCAGGACTGCAAGACTTATACACTGAAATTTACAAAACCTTATTGAAAGACCTAAATAAATGGAAAAATAGACAATATTGTTAAGACTGAAATATTCCCCAAATTGATCTAGAGATTCAATCCAATCCTTACCAAAATGTCAGGTGATTTTCTAGAAATGGATAGGCTGATCCTAAAATTCATATTGAAATGCAAAGGGTTAACAATAACAATCTTGAAAAATAAGAACAAAGTTGCAGAACTCATACTTTTTCATATCAAAACTTACTACAAAACTCCAATAATCAAGACTGTCAGAAGATAGGCAGATAGACCAATATATTAGTTTTGAAAGTCCAGAAATAAGCTTTCACATATATGATCAGTTGATTCTCAACAAAGGTACCAAGACCACTCACTGGGAGAAACAGTCTTTTCAACAAATGGTGCTGGAACAACTAGATACACATGAAAAAAAAAAAAAAAGAAAGAAAAAAGTTGGACCTGAACCCTTACCTCACACCATATGTAGACATTAATAAAAATTGCTCAAAGACAATTGAAATAGCTGAAATTAAATACTTTTACCTAAGCAAGAAGTACTTCATTGTCTATGATCTGTTATGTATATGCATGTTAGGAACTATTTGTTATAGCAAATGATCTATCCTTCTTCATACATCCCAGACTTATGCTGAAACCCTTGGATAGTAGAGTGATTGTACATAAATTTTACATAGATTGATAAGTAATAAATAGATGTGTCCTAAATATTGTGTGCTATTTTAATTAAGTACAATTATATTAAACTCATTTTGTATCCTTTTTTTCCTGTTTTATCCTATCATGATTTAGGTTGTCCACAATTTCCAGATCAGCCTAACTCCCTGATTAATTGAGAGTGAACTAGATTTGTATAATAAGAATTACCTATATAGATCATTCCATCTTGGTCACTGACCCAAAACCAACCCATTCTTTTAGCCAATCTCAAGTTATAACTCCTCTTAAAAAATACCTTCCTGTATTTTCTAACACACAGAGTTCATCCTGTCCTCTAAAATCTACCACATTGAGAGTTTGTGTGTTGTCCTTACACACTCGGCATACACTGCCCTCACATTTAGGAACCTCATGTATATTTCCAAGGAACTATGCTCTACACCAGATGGAAGCTATGCACAGAGCACAATCCTCTACACTCAAACAAATTACAGTCCATGTCAGAAACAGACCTATAGTCATAGAATTATGATTAAGCTAAAAACAAATAGGTGATAATTAATAGCACTTCAGAATCATAGAGAAATCAGTGACCATCCCTGTCCTTGGGCAATGGCAAAGGCTTAGTAAAGATGAAAACTGGGTTAGGGCACAATTGCAGTTGGAACTACTTGGGTTTTTACCATGTGCTAATAATCACTGTTATAAGCACTGTGGGTATGTGGGAAAATAGGACTGATTCTTATTTGCACACACTTTCCACTCATAACCACTGCTGACACCTTACCCCCAACTTTAAAAAATGTTCTGTTTGAGTTATAGTAGAGCTTAAGGAAGAGAAGGTGATCACAAACCTGTTTCCTGTGGATTAGGAAGCTGGATGCAAGTGGTCTATGTATGTTCTTGGTGAACATCCAGGATGTTCGGGCTGGTAAAAGAGAAAATAATGGAGTGTTTGGAAAATAGAAGAGAATCATTGTGCCAAAATGTTCTTTACAACCAAAGCTAAAGGTCCAGGACCTCTGTATAGTTGTTGTGTGGTTTATGCACTAAGACAACAGGGTAATGGATTGGTGAGTGGAGACTCTAATGCATTATGTGAGCCACTTGACAAGCTCAGCACTTAAGAGGCAACCAGAAGTATCTTTATTTGTAATTCACGTGGTGGTACTACATAGTTAAACAGAGGCCCTGAATTTTGTGTTCAATTCCCAAATCAGTTGTTAGTTTGCTACAGAGAAAGTTGGGACTTTTTACTTGAAAGAGGAAAAAAAAATCATAATTAAAAACTTGAATTGCCTGAGGCAGAATGATGAATTTATTAAAAATAACACTGCAATATCCCATAATCCAAGAATATGATGGCATTTGGACCTTAGAAATAAAAGAATCATCAAGATTCTTCTCTCTCTCTCTCTCTCTCTTCTCCCTCCTCTCAGCCACATGCACACTACTTCTCTCTATGTCAACCACATTTTCCTCTCCTGTTTCAGAGCAGCTTTCTATACATGGCCATACAAAAACGTGATTGATAAGAGCTTTTAAGTGTCACATTTTAAAGGTTTGAATTTTGGGAAAAATTGACCTAATGATCTCCCTTGTTCAAAGATCAAAATCCTTTGGTAAGTGACTCATTGGTTGAGCTTAAGTCAAGATCCTATCCTGACCTAATAAAAAATGGCCAGAATAACAGGGTGCTGGGGTTGGGGGTGGGGGCGAGGGACATATCTCTTAGGAAATTATACATCTTGGGCTAGGGGAGGAGTATTTCAAGAAGAATTGGATTGCTATTCCAAGAAGAAGGATTAAAAACCAAACAAAACAATTATGTGCCTATTGCACTACATAAATCAGGAAAATCCCATATCATTCACACACATGAATTTATCTTCTTCTAAAGCAAGGGATTAAAAAGAGTAGCATACTAACTCATTCATGCAAAGGCATCAATAGTTCGGCCCTGAAGCCACACGCATAAATCCCAATCTGAGGAGTTGTCCTCTCACATTTTATTCTCTTTATATCCTAGTCACTTCCCAAGCTTAATGTATATCTCACCTGCCCAAGAAGTTTGCTCCAAATATTGTAGTCTCTCTTGTCTTCATTCCCATGAACCAATTGCTTTCCCTAATCATGCACTGTCTTATATTGTTCATTAACTGTTTGGGCTATGGTTCATCTCCCCTTCAGGACTGAAAGCTCCATAAATCTTTTTTCATTATAGTATTGATACACCAGCAAATAAAATTACCCTTATTCCCCTTCACAGCTGGTAGCACAATGCTGAGTGCACTCTTGGTAAACACATCAATAGGAGCAAATTTGGGAAATATAATATTTAACATTAATTGTACAAAGTTCATTGAAGAGCCTCAAAGCAAGAACAGATGAGTGGTGGCAGCATGATCCTCTTCCCTGACCATAAATGGTAAGGGATAAGCTCCAACATGTAGCATGTGCAAAATGCTCTCCCAACAAGGAGCTCGGAGCTCAGAGTATTCTCTATTTAAAGAATGTCTGGGGGGAGGAAGTGGTTAATAAGATTTAAAGAGAAACTATTTTCTAGAAGGGAGATGGAGTTTGTGCTTTACCACAAAGGTCCAATTCTGAGGCTTGTCAAGTCAAACAATGAAAATGACATATATCCAAGCTCACAAATTTGGACTAACTGAAATGACCAGCCATGTGGATTTGGAGAAAGCCCCAATATGAGGTGTATTTAAAAGCCACAAAAAGTAAAATCTGACTTAACCAAGTATTACCAGAAAATATTCCAGGGAGAACACTTCCTCATTGAACTAACCATGAAGACTTAACATCAGCAAATTCATTGTTAAGAAAAAAATTTATGTTTCAAGAATGAATGGAAACTTTTTAGAAGTAGGATAAACTCTCTTTTATACTTGTCTACTTTATTGCTTATTGGATTTATTTGTTGAATATGTTATATATCTGTGTGCATTTCATATTTCAAAAATCCATTCATATTTAAAGATTTCATGACCTCATGAAGAAAAAAAAAAAGGCATGATGATGACCTCTTTTCAGAGGCAAATTAAGTGAGCCTTAAAAATGCTTTCTGATGTGCTCCAGGTTGCAGTGTGAATAAGGAGTGCAGCATGCAACAGGACCAGAAATCCATAGACACAGAGTGTCTTTCTAAAATCTTTGATGACAAAGCCACCGACCTGAATGGCAACACTTCTAAGTCAGTGAAGTCTGAAAAAATAATATTTTATGATATTCTCATTTTTGAAAGAGAAAAATATATGCTGATGTGCTCAGGTGGAAACAATTATAGAGACAAAACTCACCTCATCTCCTACAGATTTATGCATATGCTTCTTAAGGTACAATGTTTAGGAGCTACCTGTGTAGAGATGAGGAGGCGGCCCTCTCTGCTGATTTAGGCAGAGCTTGCTGCAGTGTAAAATTTAATATTTTTTTTTTTTTGCCTCCTTCAATTTTTCTTCTTCCTGAACTGGCAGGATTAGGTAATTGGAACCAAATTGATCTCTGCAAGTTACACGGCAGAATCCTCATTTTCACCTCTATGTGTACCACTTCTGCAGAAGGATGTTTATGGAAGAAATCAGATTCAATGTTTGCATATAGCAATATATTTAGCTGGTGACTGTGCAAGTTCAATTAACTCTTTTAACAATATGGGTGAAATGAGGTTATTGGATTATGTTTGTAGACAATTATAATTGTCTTGGTTGAATACTCCCTCTTGAAACCTTATTTACAGTTAAGGAAACAGTATTGGAAAATATTTCATAGTGTGGGAGAAAAAGTCTATGAAAAAATTGGAAGAGCAATTTCTTTTCTGGATTATGAAATACATGTCCTTTTATTTATGCTTGGGCATTAAAGGGAGGCTTCTTTTGCAGAAATAAAAAAAATATATCAGCTATAAAACACTTTAAAGGCATCTCATTTTCATTATAATTACTATTATCACCTCATCATGAAAAGTAATGTCACTAATGGGAAACAATGTGATAAAAAGGAACTAAACACCCATGGCTGGGACCAAGTAGACCAGGGTCCTCTTGTTAGAGCTGCTGCTGGTGAGTCACAACCTCTTTGAACTTAGTGTCTTTTATCCCCCAAATGGAAATAATGACCCTGTTACCATGATGAATGAATGAGGAAATGTACATGGCGTTCTTTTAAAAGTAAAAATCATAAGATATGTATTATGAAATAGAGTTGAATAACTGGTGCCCCTTCTGAAGGAAATTTTGTTTAAGGTATTGTCACAACAACGCAACAGTGGTATACTTAGTCTTCCCAACAGCATTTCAAGGTGGTTGTATTAGTTTCCTAGGATTGCCATAACAAATTACCAAAAACTGGGTGTCTTAATACAACAGAAATGTATTCACTCACATTTCAGGAGATGAGAAGGCCAAAATCAAGTTGTTTGCATGGGTGGTTCCTTCAGGAGGCTCAAAAGATCTATGCCTTTCTTCTAGCATCTGGGGGTTGCTGGCAATCACTGCTATTCCTTGGCTTGTAGTAGCATCACTGCAATCTCTGCCTCTTCATGACATGGCCTTTCCCCTATGTGTCTGCACATGCTCTTCTTTTAAAGATATCAGTTATTGGATTAGGAACTACCCTAATCCATTATGGCCTCATATTAACTAGTTATATCTGCAAAACCATATTTCCAAATAAAGTCATATTCTGAGGTTCTGGGTGGGCAAGAATGAGGGGAGGTACTATTCAGTCTAGAAGAGTGGGTATTATTTTTATCTCTCATTCACAGATAGGTAAACAGAAGCCCAGGGAGGTCAAATAATTTTCCCAAGTTCGCACAGTGAAAGATATAGATTTGATCCAGGTTTTACCTGAGTGAGTACAAAGTCCATGTTCTTTCTGTGACCCAGGAAGTCAGGCAATCCTTTTGAAAAGCTTGAGTTAGCCTTCATCTTTGTGATCCACTTACACTGACGCCAATGGCTACTTCCTTCTTTGCCTTCCCATCAGAGATAAAACATCTGTAGCTCTTAATGATGTGTTAAGAAGATAAGATTATATAGGTTCTAAATTTGACTGTCATGATTAAAATAAGGGTGAGAGCAAGTGACAGTTGGGATCTTCCATTATTTAGTAGAAGAAATGGGGTCACTTAGCTTCTTGGGCTGTCACTCTCAGAAAAGCCAACTGGCTGCTGCTATGTGTTGAGAGGGATTGGGGCAGAGGGAAGAAAAAAGAGTGAGTAGGGCCTTACCCCACCACTGATCAGTCCACTAGAAAAGAGCAGACCTGGACCCCTTCCTCAAATAGATGGAACCTACCAGAATACACTCATCATTAAACAAAAAGGAGGGCATTATTCAAATTTCTTGGAAAATGTCTGTTACCAGGATCAGCCCTGGGGATTGAACACAATCAAAGTGGCCCAACTGATGTAGCTATTGGAAGATATGACAGAGATGGGGACAGAGTGCCTGCAAATACTCTTACTTGGGGCATTTATTAATCTATGAGTCCTGTTTTTTAATTTATTTGTTTATTTATTTAGCAGGGAATAAGTTATCAGTAAAGATAGGATTGTGAATATGATTTTATTTGGGCTACACTAGCCATGTCATCCTCCACAGAGAATGCCCAACCCTATCTAACCCCAACAGGGGCACATAGAGACCCAACAGAAGGTACAGATTACTTAGAGTAAATCCATCCCTGCTTTTAGGGGGAAATCCTCAAGGGAAGTGTAGCAATTTGATATTGATTATGAATTCCAAAAATAGATTTTGGATTATGTTTGTAAACTGGTTTGTTCCTCTGGGCATATTAGATTATATTGGATTCAGAGGTTTCACTTTTAATTGATTAAGTCACTACTGAGGCTACATCAGTAGGCTGTTGAGTCCCCACCCCTTGGTGGGTGGGGACTCATAGAGAAACCACACCATAGAGAAGGGAGTTTGGAGTTTGATCCTGGAGCCTGGGAAGTAAACACAGAGAAGCGGATTCCTGAGGAAATAGAGAAGGTTCAACATGAGAGGTCCGGGAAAAGGAGACAATAGTCTACACCTGGCCTTGTGGAGAGAGCAGAGGAGCTGAGCCCAGAGAGAAATGAGACCCGGGAAGAGAGGAACCCAGGAAACCTGAAAAGTCTTGCAGACATTGGCAGCCATTTTGCTCCAACACATGGCAAAAGACTTTGGTGAGGGGAGTAAACTTCTGCTTTATGTCCTGGTAACTGTGGGCTTCTACCCCAAATAAATACCCTTTGTAAAAGCCAACAGATTTCCGGTAATTTGCATCAGCACCCCTTTGGCTGACTAATACAGGAAGTTATACCAGCAATGGGGTAATAGCATCTTTTTTTTCATGGAAAAAATTGTTAGGCCAAGTCTTGGGGCTAGTGAGTCCTATTTATGTATTTACCTTTTTATTTAATAGTTGCCCTATAAGTAGAAATTGATCTTTGACAGGACCAGGTTTATCTATGTTAATTTTTTCAGGATAGCTTATGCACTGATGAGAGTCAGGATCCCCTAATTCTGGCTCCTACAGATTAGTGTGGGATGTTCAGGAAAGGACCATCCCTTGCTAGTGCACAGTCTTATACCTGTGTCTTATATGTGAACTGCCCATAGTCTCTGGAAAGTGTGGTCTAACACCATATACATGTCCACAGTCACACAGCTAATAAGTGACAGTGAATTATCCATATTCAGCTGTCTGAGTACAGGGTCTCGGCTGGTAATATCTACTCCATGCTGCATGTGGTGGCTTAGAGCTATGAACCCCAGAAAAATATATGTTCTTAAACTTCACTCATTCCTGTGGGTTTGAAGCTTTGTAAATAGGACCTTCTAAAGAGGTTACTGCAATTAAGGTGTGGCCCAACTGAATCAGGATGAGTCTTAATCCTATTACTGAAGGCCTTACAAGGAAGGTCACAGAGGGAGAAGCCACTGGGAGTAGCTAGAAGCTGGAAGTGAGTGGAACTGAGATGCTAGAAGAGGCTGTCATATGCATTGTCATGTGACAGAAAAGCCAAAGACCAAGGATTGCCAGCAGCCAGCCACAGGATGCCAGAGTCTTCTGGGAGAAAGCATCACCTTGATGACACCTTGATTTTGGACTTCTCCTAGCCTCAAAACCACAAGCCAATAAATGCCTGTTGTTTAAGCCAAACCATTGCATAGCATTTGCTTCAGCAATCAGGAAATTAAAACACTGTATTATCCCATTTACTCTTCATATCAACTCCCTTATTTGCTCCAATATTTGGGAACTGTAAAATTTATCATCCAGATGGGGGCACTTTTGAGAGTGCACAATTAATAATTATGCTTAGACAACAGGCTTACAAAGATTATCCTGAGCAAACCAGGAAGTATGGTTTCCTGATCGATTACTGATGTGTAATCTGAGGCCTACAGATGGATGTCAGTGGAGGAATCAGGAATGGTCAGATGCTCTGGAAAGCCTTACCAGGGCCACTTACACCTCATTTCTATTCTGTCATTTTTGTTCTTTCTTATATTCTGCCAGCAGCTAGCACTGCTATTCGCAAACACAAACTCAACCAACAAAAAGGAGGAAGTCAATCCATATTGTCAATTAAATATTTGATGAAAAGTGAGGCCAAGAAAGTAGAGAGTTGAGAAAAGATTGTTCAAACTAAGAAAAGGGTATCACCTGTGCAAAGAGAGGATATTGTCCCTCTGACTAGGTCCTTATTCAGGGACAGGCCTGTTTGCAGCACCTGCTCCTGAAACCACACCTCTAGAAAAAGACAAAGGATTAAACTGATGATAACACTTCAGGTGTACCCCTTGTGAACTCAGATGCCTGGCAGCTGGCTTGGAGGGGAGATGCATTAGGTTCATTCAGTCCTTGGGACTCTGAGGAACCAGAGGACTTGGACTTTCAGGAGGGACAGTCACCTCTCTGTGGGGATAAGTTCAAATGTCTATATCTATGGGCACCATCCTGTGATGTTTGCAGAATCCCTGGTCCCACTGGCATGGAAGGACCAAGCAGTAAGTTATTTGCATCTCCAACATCAATGCTGTTTCTCTCTCATGTGCCACTAGAATGTGGCATTTTGGGCAGACAAAAAGATCTGGGAGTTGGCATTAAGATTAAAATATCAATGTTTACTACTTAGTATCCCAGAGTTAGCGATGAAGCATTTTCCTTAGTATCCAGGAAAAACACAACCTGGATTTGAAACCCGACTTTGCCACTTACTAATTCTATGGCCATTATTAGTCAAAATTTCATTTCCTCACTGTATTAGTCAGCCAAAGGGGTACTGATGCCAGAAATCTGTTGGTTTTTATAAAGGGTATTTATTTGGGGTAGAAGCTTACAGTTACCAGGCCATAAAGTGTAAATTACTTCTCTCACCAAAGTTTGTTGCCACATGTTGGAGCAAGATGACTGCTGACATCTGCAAGGGTTCAGGCTTCCTCTTCCTCTTAAGGCTCTGTGGTCCCAACTTCTTCCAATAACTGCTGTAGGCTGGGATAAGTCTTGTCTCTCTCCTGGGGCTCATTTCTCTCTCTGGGCTCAGCTGCGCTGCTCTTTCCACAAGGCCAGCTGTAGACTATCAGGAGAACAGCTTGTCTCTCCTCCCAGGGCCTCTACTGTGTCTAATGGAGCCTTCTCTCTTTCCTCATGTATCTGCTTCTCTGTGTGTGCTTACTTCCCTGGCTCTAACTTTCTCTTCTGCCATGTCGGTTGCTCTGTGAGTCCCCACCCACGGGGACTCAATGTCCTACTGACTTGACCCAATCAAAGCCTTAATAATTATTTAATCAAGTAAAAGTGAAACTTCTGAATCCAATGCAATCTAATATGCCCAGAGGGAGAGAACAGTTCACAAACACAATCCAATATCTATTTTTGGAATTCATAAATAATATCAAACTGCTACACTCACCAAACTCTGGAAATAATGGCTATTCTTCTCTCATGACACTATTGCGAGGAGAAAGTAGAATAAAGCATGCTAAGTGCTTAATGCAGAGCCTTGCAACAAAGAAGCGCTTGGTAGCTGTTATTTATATTGACAGTTTTTATAAGTTAGGACAGATGTGAGGTAACCATAGGTCACCATTTCTGAAATAGAATAAAACTATTCCGTACTTTGTAGTCTCAAGGAATAGGATGAAATTTTCCTGGGATGCAGAGGGGATTTTAATTTCTTTTGGCATTCTACCAAGTATAGTTGTAGTACTATGCCTACAACAAAGTGAGGAGGAACAAGGTGTGTGTATATACATGAATCCACTGTACATATGGTCTTGGAGAAATTTAAGTATTGTACCTAGATTTCTATGTCACACTTGTGTAGTGCTGCACTGTATTCCATAGTGTATGAGTTAGTCATTTTCTGATTAATAGATATCCAAGTATTTAGATGTAGTCCAAGAATTAGATTGAGGTTGAAAAAAAAAAAAGATGAGAGACAGAAGATGAGCCTGGCAAGGTAATAAAAAGTCAGATTATGCAGGACTTTTCAAGGGAAATCAGGAGACTATTATTTTATTCTAAATACAGTGATTTGACATCTAAGTGTGTTAAGCAGCATGTCCACCAACACTGTTACATGTATATTTAAACAAGTGTAAAAATATTTCTTTAATTTGGATCTCCAGAAGTAGAATTGCCAGCTTCACATTTTTACATGTTTGGAGACATTGGAAAAATACCCTACAAAAATACTTCTCTACTTAGTCATTCAAACCAATCTATGGGAATCAACGTACCACCTAGTGAACTGTTGATATCATGAATGATTTTTTAAACTCTGCTAATTTGTTGGGAGACAAATGGTACAATAGAGGTGCATCTCATGATGGAATTAGGTTTTAGAAATCAGCATATAAGGGGAAATTTACATAAAATCAAAATAATTCTGGAACATGCTCTGAGTCATATATAAAGGATAATAAATAATGTTCATTTAGGATATATAGCCCTCTATTGTAAGTCTTATGCACATTAAAGTATGAAAAACACTGATCCAGAATACAATAAGTAAAGAAGGAAAGTCTATATTGCAGATATCTGAGAAATAAATCCATTTTGCTGTACTGTTAAACCTCTGTATTGTTAATAAATGTTAAATAATTGTTTATTGCTATGAAAATTAATAATATAATATATGCATCCAGCACAGATGTGGCCTAACAAGTACTTAATAATTGTTTTCTGGCTTCAGATCTTAATTTTGCCCAATTAGACCCTTATTCCCATTTTTCTTTGAAGTAAGCCAGTTGCTTTTCAAACTGGCCTCTCTTTTCTTATCAATAACAGCTCTTGCCTTCATGTTATTTGTTATTGTTTCAGACCTTTTAGTGACATTGGCACAGGGATGAGTACTTGTCAGGGCAGGCCAATGTTAAGTTCTACAGCATACATTAAGTTAAATAAACATATAATGTCCCTGCACTGGATGTCATTGTTTAATACATTTTTGCTGCCTTACAGTGAGCTTTAAAATTTTTCATATGTTTATTTTATAAATATTTCTTCTTCCAAGATTTGACTGCTCATATACTCTGCTCCTATTCCTGTTTAGTTTATGTCCATTTGTGATATATTTGGAATTTCTTCACATTTTGGTTGTAATGCTCACTTGTTTATGATGTCTTTTGACATACAAAACATTTTCCTCTTTATGCAGGCCAATATTCCAGTGTTTTCTTTTATGACTTCTTGATTTTGTGAGTTTCTTAGGACATACTGCTTTATGACTTTCAAATCCTTATCCCATTTTATCCTTTCCAGAAACCTTTGAGGAAACTGGTGTTTAGTGCAGTTAACTGGCTTGTCTATAAAGTCACCAATTCTACATCATAAAGCAAGGAGTGAAAATCAGGATCTTCTGAGTCCAAATTCTCTACTGCCTCCTCTTAAGTTTAGCTGCTCCTTCCTCAAGTCTGAGTACATGGTAGGGGCTTAGTTTATTACATGTAATTTCTTTTTAAAAAATAGAGCATTTTGATGTGTAGTTTTACTAGATCTCTTTGTGTTCTAAGTGACTGAAATCTGATTCAAGCAAGCCTAATCAAAAAAGGGAAATTATTGGTCCTTATTTCAAAGTCAAGGATATATTTGTTCTCAGGCACAGTTTGATATAGCTGCTAAACTGATGTAATCATGAGTAACCAATTCTTTTCTTTCACAAAGAAATTACCCCCTTTCTCACCTGAATATATCAGTGCTGTTTTAGGCAATCTTTAAAAGCTCTACATAAAACATAATTTTCTCAGCTCAAATATCAGAAAACACACTCAGAAACCTGACACATTTCTTTGTGCTATTCACACCTCACACGTTGATGCCTCCTTTACATAGTAAAGGGATATGCCTTCCTTTTGCTCCTGAGGAAACTGAGGCAAGGAACTTAATGAAATCTATCAAAATCACATTGCAAAGAAATGATGGAGGTGGGATTTAGCTCTGGTGTCTTTGTACCTGAAGTTACTGCTCTTGAACCTCTATCAAGTTATTCCCAAAGAAATAATTGACCTTATCTCATTTAATAGGAAGAAGAAAGTGTAAACTAGTAGCTCATAAATGATGAGAGGTTATTTCTATCCATAATGGTAATAATATTAGAAAGGAGGTTGTAGATCATTATAACATTTTGTAATTTTCAAAGGGCCTTTAACATATAACTCTCAAATATCTAATGAAGAATTTAGGGCAGATAATAACATCCCAGTTTTACAGCGTGATGGGGGTGGGGTGGGCAGAAAAGCCAAATGACTTACTAAAGATTCTAAGATAAGCTAGTGGTAGGGCCAGCCCAGAAACCAGAACTCATACTTCCAAGGCCATAGCTCTTGCCACCATGTAATGCTGTGCAGAGGTGTGAGCAGAAGGGTCCTCACTTATTCTGACATTAGGGACATGTTTTCTCAAAGAAGTTTAATTGTCTTCCCCACTCAAGACAGGAGAGTCTGAGGAAAGATGGTTGCTTCCCAGCCAAGCACTGATGGCTGCTGGAGCAACTCAAGACTCAGTATCTCCTACTGCCAGCTCTCAAGCCCTCCAGAAAGAACATTTAGTCAGAGAATACCCCACAGGGAAAGTGTCAGTTCTGGCAGGATTTCTGATGGTTTTCATGCTGGGAGTTTGGTTGATGGCTTGGCTTTTGCAAGCTACTTTTTAATGATGAATGGCAAAAAGAGAGAGGTTACCCTGGGGCCCTTTTGAGTGGATCTGTTTTTTTAACGCAAGTTTAAGCTCAGTCACATCTCTGCAAGTCCCAGGGCAACGTGCTCTCCTTTGAATGAATAGTGAACAAACATTGGTAGAGGGAAAAAAAAATCACAATGTTCTGCAACAACTATTAAGCCATTAAGTCCTAAATGTGACTAGTTAGGATTAACACCATTTTTCAGAAGATGAAATGAAAGCACAGTTATATAGATAATCAAGGGTAGAACTTCGATTTGAATCTTATTTTTCTGCTTTCAATATACAATGTCCTTTCCACATTCTTCATTTCACTGGATGATCTTGGGCTAATTATTTAATTTTTGTTAGTGGAGATATGGGCAAAAAACATTTAGAGGCCTTAAATCTTATCATTCCAGATAGTCAGACTAAGTGTGCATCATCCATGTGATCCCTTTCAAGATGAAGCTACTTCACAAGGAAGCAGGGACCAGACCACTTACATGTATGAACTACTTAACAAGTGTGGGGAAAGAAGGGGCCAAAAAATTACTTAAATAATAACTATTTGTGTTCCTGAGAGAAAATTTGCATCTTGGTCTGAGGAATTAAGAATAGAGCCTAGGCATCCACAATCACTGAATAATAAGACAGGACTCCTAGAAATGGAGATTCCTACAGCAGAGGAGCCCTGGGTTCTGTCTATAAATGCTAAGTCTTCAACTGATCTCTGAAGCACTCTTTCATGGGATCCAACCACAACAATAATGCATTAAATATAAATAAACTAAACACTCCAAATAAAAGGAATGGCTATCAGAATGGCTATAAAAGAATATCCAAATCGCTGTTATCTTAAAGAGATTCATTTCAGCGCTTCTGCCAGGATAACCATTGAACAGACAGAAACTATCTAAAAAAAACTATTTTGAAACTCTAAAGGCTAGAAGAACAGTGGACAGCATCCAGGGAAAAGCACTAGGAAGAGGCGGATACATTACTGTAAAGAACTGTAAATTGCTCTCTCCATGTTGCAGCTACTGGCCTCTATCTCCCACTTTCATGGCAGGGCATTGCGGGGTCCAGCCTCTGCCTAAGAGCTGCTGACAGAAAGGGACATAACCCCCCCCCCCCTAAAACAAGGGTGTGCATGGCTGACTATTTATCAAGTATTTTGATTAGCAAATTCAGATCACTGGGTCCTGGCTCTGAGGACAGCTATTTCTTCAACCCACCCCAGACAAAGGCAGGGGTAGCCATTGTTTTAACCCTCATGGGAAAGCTAGAGGGCAGAGATGGTGGCGGTTTAAAGACATGTGTCCGGCAGTCTTTCTCATGGCTGTAGGGGAAAGTTATCTGAAAGGCTGGGTGGGACAGGAAAGCTCAGCTTTAGGGACTTGTTGGAGAAGTTTATGGTGGCCTTCCAAGGCCCCTCCATGGGACACTTTGGAACTGATCTATGCCCCTGTGTGGGACCTTGGCTCAATTTTGCCTGCAAAAGACTGAATTGGGAAAGTCCTTCCAAGATGAACCTCCTTCCAGATTTTGCCCTCCAGGAAAAAGCAGAGTGAAAAAACCAAAGAAGTGTAAAAAACTATAGAGGTGGACAGACTGGGACAAAGGCTTAATGACTTCAGATAGCCAGGAGAGGGAGGTTTGTCCCCTGGGAAAGAGAGTGGAAAACCAAACTCCTATTAACAGGGGAACTCCAAAACACCTAACAAGCAAAAGCCCAGGATAAGACACTGGTCCATTAAGACATGGAAAATCCTGAACAGTGCATTTGCCTTAGGCAGACCTTCCTGATAGGAGAGCCAAAGTACAAGAAAACCTCTGTCTTATCACCAGCTGGTTACTAAACAGGAAACAGATATCCAATGGAGTACATTCCATAGTTAACATTTTAAAATATTAAAATGTGTAGTATGCAACAAAAGAGCACTAGACAGTCAAAGAACCTGGAAATGATGCCCCATCCAAATTAAAAGTATAAAAATACTGAAAACACCAATGAAGAAGACAAGAATGTGGATATACTAAACAAAGCCTTTTAAAATACGATCTTAAAAATGCTTAAAGTGATGAAGGAAAGTACAGAGAAAGAACTGCAGGATATCAGGAAAACAATGAATGAACAATATGAGAGTAAGTTAAGAGATAGAAATTTTAAAAAGGAACCAAACAGAACTACATGAGTTGAAGCCCACAATAACTGAAATGAAAAATGCCCAGGAGGGTTTCAAGAGCAGAATGGAGCTTGCAGAGGAAAGAACAGTGAACATGAAGACGAGACACTTGAAATGAGACAGGCTGAGAAACAGATAGAAAAATGAAATATTTAAAGCATATATAGTCTAAGACAGCTATGGAACGCCATCAAGTGCACCAATATACATGTTAAGGGAATCCCACAAGGAGAAGAAAAAAAGAAAAGGATGGAGGGAATAGTCAAAGAAATACTGACAAAGAACTTCCCAACCTTAGCAAAAGATATGAACATGCACATCCAAGAAGCTCCGAGAACACCAAACAGGATAAACTTGAAGAAAAATGTACCCATCATATATTGATTACACTAGCAAATGCAAAAGACAAGTATTCACAATTACCAAAAGATGATAGCAACCCAAATGTCCATCAGCCTCGGATGAATGGATAAATAAATGTGGTATTTACATATATTTTAGTTTGCCAAAGGACTGCCAATACAAAGTACCAGAAATGGGTTGGCTTTTATAAAGGGGATTTTTATTGGGGTAAAAGCTTACAATTCCAAGGCTGTGAAAAGTCCAAACCAAAGCACCATCAGAGGTGCTTTCTAACCAAAGTCAGCTACTGTTGATTATGTTGTCCAGGCCCATGGCAAACCAAGATAGCTGGCTATCTCTGCCAAGGTCTCAGCCTTCCCCTCCAGGCTCACAGACTTCTCTTGAGCTGCTCTGTGGGCCCTGCCTCTTTGAGCTTCTTGGAGGCTTCTGTTTTCTGGCGGTCTTCTCCTTCACATTGCATAATTCCTTTTCCTTTTCCTTTTCCTCTGTCTCTCTCTGTGTTTCCATTTATATCAGACCCAGCAAGGGGACAGAGACTCAACCTGGGTCATTCCTCACTGACATAGTCCAATCAAAAGCCCTAAATCCATCTTATCAAGTAATCTAATCAAAGCCCCCTCAACTGAATTTAATGCAACCAAAGGGTGCCAGGCCCAGAGGAATAGATTAGATAATCTTTCTCTTTTTCAGATTCATAAAATAATCTCAAACTGCCACAATCACAACATACAAAGGAAAATCACTTATCTGTAAAAAGAAATTAACTCCTGATACATGTGACAACATGGATTAACCGTGAAGACATCATGTTGAATGAAATGTCAGACACAAAAGGACAAATATTGTATGCTCTCATTGATTTGAAACAATTAGAATAAGCAAACTCATAAAGTCAGAATCTAGAATAAAGGTTTCAGGGGGACAGGGTAGGTATAGTTAAGGCTTAAAATGTACAGGATCCCTATGTGGAATGATGGGAATATTTTGGTAATGGATGGTGGTGATGGTAGCACAACATTGTAAATGCAATTAACAGCACTGATATATATGTATCTGTTCTGTTAATTGTTAATATATGATTAAAAAGGAAATGTTAGATTATGTTAGATTGCATATACAGTAATAGAATAAGAATATTAAAAAGTCCATGGAACTACACTACATAAACAGTGAACCCTAGGTTCCTGGTTTCAATTAACACTACTATCATAAAAATTTGCTATCATCATTTGTAAAAAATCTTCCACACCAATGCAAGGTATTGGTGGTGGGGTAGTGTATGGAAACCTGTATTTTATGCAAGATTGTCCTGTAAACCTATAGCTTCACTAACTAAGGAGAAAAAAGAAGGCTGAAGTAGCTAAATTAATATTGGATAAAATAGACTTCTAAACAAAAATTATAACCAGAGATAAAAAACGGATAGGTTAATTCCTCAGGAAATAGAAACTCAAAATGTATAAAGCAAAAATTGATGGAAGTAAAGGTAAAAGAAATACCACCACAATGTTATTAAGAGATTTTCATGTCCTTCTCTCAGTAATTAATCAATCAATGAGATAAAAAAATAACATAGATGATTTGAGAAACATAATCAACAACTTCGACCTAATTGCTATTTTTGAGAGCACTACAAAATGCACATTATATTGAATTTCCCATAGTACATTCACCAAAATAGATTATATGCTTTAAATAAATTTAGTGATTGAAATCATTCAGATTATGTTTTCTGATTACATTGAATTTATACTTAAAAAAGCATAACAACTGAAAATGTTGGAAAACACATTTCAAAATTAAGCAACATATAAACTAGCTTTAAAGAATAAATCATAACTAAAATGAGAAAATATTTTAACTGAGTGCTAATAAGAAATACAACATATACAAATCTATGTGATTTTGGTAAGTAGTAAATTTATAGCAAGAAAGGCTCAAATTTGGAAAGAAAGATTTAAAATTAATTCCATCTTAAAGAGCAGGAAAATGAAGAGTATAGAAAATTCAGAATTTACAGAAAAAAAGTAAAGATGTAAGCAGAAATCAATGAAATGAAAACCTAAGACACAGAGAAAATTAACAAAACAAAAGCTGACTCTTTGGACTGGTCAAAAAAAGCAGTAAATCTGTAGTTAAGACTGATCATGATAAAAGAAAGAAAACACAAAATACTATTACCAACACTGACAGAAAGATTAACATAAAAGTATTAGCGACATTAAAGGATATAATAACATTAATAAATTCATAAAGGCAAATAACCTGAAGACATAGGATTCATATAAATTCTTTGAAAATTCAACTTACTAAAATTCACACAAAATGGGATAGAGATGTGATGTTTTCATTAGGAGATTATTGTAGCATTCCATGGAATAAATAACTATCATATATCATATCATTTACAAAAATCAACTCAAAATGGATCATAGACAGAAATGTAAAAGCTATAACCATAAAACAAATAGAATAAAACATTTGAAAAATATCTTGGTGAGAGAAATATCAGTCTTTTTTAAAAAATGATGCTGGGAAAAGTAAATATACAAATATAAAAGGATACACCCCCTCCTCATACCATACACAAAAAATAACTCAGACTGTATCACAGACCTAAATGTAAGAACTAAAACTCTTACACGTAAATATAGTAGGAAGCATTCATATTCTCAGGTTAGGCAAAGCCATCTTAGATATGACACCAAAACCACAAGTGATAAAAGAAAAAAATAAACAAATTAGACTTCAATAAAATTTTGAAAATTTTGTCCTTTTTAAGATACCATCAAGAAAGTGAAAAGACAATTCATTGAATGGAAAAAAATATTTGCAAATCATATATCTGATAAGAGATTTGTATCTAGAGTACATAGTGAACCCTTTCAACACAATAATAAAACATGGGTAAAGACTTTTACAGACCCTTCTCCAAAGAATATATACTAATGATCACTAAACACAGGAAAGGATGCTCAATATAAGTAGCCATCAGGAAAATACAAATTGGACCCAAAATATGTTACCACATCATACTGAATAAGATGCATGTAATAGAAAGACAGGTAATAACAAGTGCAGATGAGGATGTGGGAAAATTGTAACCCTCATTTACTGCTGGTAAATCCACACTGGAAAATCCTCAAAAAGTTAAACATAGAGTTACCATATGACCTAGCAATTTCATTCCTTATGTATATACCAATAGAAAGGAAAACATATGTCCATACATCAGATACACAATTTTGGTAGCAGCATTTTTCATAATTGCCACAAATGGAAACAACTCAAATATTCACCAACTGGTGAATGGATAAATAAAATGTTTTATATCCATACAACACAAAAATATTCATCAATAAAAAAGAAAGAAGCACTGGTGCATGCTACAACATCTATCACCCTTGAACACATTACACTACACTAAAGAAATCAGGAAAAACATACCACATATGATATGACTTCATTTACATAAAATGCTCAGAATAGGAAACTTTACAGAGGTAGAAAGTAGATTATCAATTGCCTAATGTTCAAAGATTGATTGTAGTAATGGGTTCACAGCTCAGTATATACACACTAGAACCATTGAATTATATACTTTAAATGGGTAAATTATATGGCATGTAAATTATATTTCAATAAAGCTGTTATTAAGAAGGATACCATGAATAAATTAAAAAGGAAAATCAAAGAATAGGAGAGAGTATTTACAAACATATGCTTAACAAAATATTTATATTTGTCTTATATAATGAATTCTTACAATTCAGTGATAAGAAAAGCAAGTCAACTTAACAGTAGGCAATGATTTGAACAGCCGCTTTACAAAAAAAAAAAGATGGCGGAATACAAATAAGTGCTGGAAATAGTGCTTAATCTCATAAGTTATCAGAGAAATGCAAAGTAAAACAAAATGAAACATCGCTATGCAAATATTAGAATGACTGAAATTCAGAAGTCTAATAATACCGTGTGTTCACAAGGTTAGAAACTGAAACTCTCCACAAACTGTTATAAGGAAGGTAAAATTATATGAACAATTTGGAAAACTCTTAGGCATTTTCTTAGAATGTTAAATATGCACCTACCATATGATCCAGTCATTAAACTTCTGTGTTTTTATCCAAGAAAAGTTTTGTACAGGAATGTTCATAGCAGCTATGTTCATAATAACCAAGCCTGGAAACAGTCCAAATGTCCCTATAGATATGAATAAAGAAAATATGTTCAATCATGCACTGGAAAATTATTCACTAATAGAATGATAACATGAACACATGTAAAGGCAGTAAGAGGACTGGATCTTAAAATCATTATGCTGTATGAAAGAAGCAAGGCACAGAGAAGTACATTGTATGATTCCATTTACATAAAATGCTGGAAAATGCAGACATATTTACAGTGCAAAAAGCGGACAATGGTTGCCTGGGGTTAGGGGCAAAAGGAGGAAAGAACTTTTAATAGGGTATGAAGAAACTTTCTGGAGAGGTGGGAAAGTTCTGTATCAATTGTAATGGTAATTTTACAGGTATATGCATCTGTCAAAACTCATCAAATTAAACATTTTAAATGGATACATTTCACTGTATACAATTTATACCTCAAGAAAGTTAACTTAAAAATGAGGACATTCTTTTGTCAGTTGTAATTAATATTTAATTCATAAATTCCATTAAGAATGTGATGAAAGCTACACATTGCCCAAAGAAATGGTACATTGATATAAATTATCACACTCAATTTTAGGGGTTTTGAGACCCACTGATAACCATCTAAATCTTGGAGTGATACCCACATAAGTTAATGAAGCTCAAGGCTTTAGGCAAGTGATATCAGGACAATAAATTTTGGCACTTAATATAGAATGAATTTTAATTACCGTATAATCATCTTACATTTCTCCAGTTGTCTAATGTGTGCTAAGTGAGTCTCTTCAACTACCACAGTTGGTAGTTGGTTTGCCAGCATGCTATGACAAATTCCACACAGTGGGTCGACTTAACAACAGGAAGGTATTGCCTCATAGCTTGGAAGGCTAGAAGTCCAAAATCCAGGCGATGTCGAGGCAATGCTTTCTACCGAAAGTCGGAGCATTCTGGCGCTGCCTTGCTGCAAACTTTGAGGTTTCTTAGTTTGCATCTCTGCCTTCTGTGACATGATGATCTTGCTCCTTGTGTCTGCTTTTCTGGTTTCCATTGACTTGAGACTTCAGCATCTTTCTGTGTATTTCTCTGACTCTGGTTTCCATTTTCTTCTCTTTAGAAGGCCTCCAGTTGTAGAGATGAAGATCCATCCTGATTCATTTAGCCACATCTTAATTAAAATAACATCTCCAAAAGTTCGTATTTACAAATAGTTTTTACCCATAGGAATACAGATCAATATTAAGAAAATGTCTGTAGGGGGTACATAATTCAATCTACCACATAAAATATTAGCCAAATATGATCACCATATATACACAGGGGGACAATCTGCCAAGAATTACATGGACAAAAAAAAAGTTGCATGGAAAGCTATCTGGTGAAAGAGGGAAGGAGAAAGCCAAGGGTGAGGCTGATATTATCTGAAGTTGTCTTTTGCCCTGCCCCCCATCCCACACAGCCCAAACTGTTTTTTCTCTGCAGTCCCACAGCTGCAAAATTACTTTCTAGGCAGTCAGGATGGGGGGAGACAGTGGGTAGGGGTGTGCTATGAGCACAGTCAGCAACTGGGTCAGGACAAAGAAAAATAATCTTGGTAAATACCAAGCCATAAACCAAATTAATTAACAACTAACTTTCCAAACAGTACCCATTTAAGGTAATTACAGTTATTTCCATAAAGTGTTTTAACAAATATTTAGTTATAAAGGTTTCCAGTTTTGGAAATTTCATTTAAAGATATTTTTACATTCTACAATGAAGATATACGTTATGTTTCATCAGGGCAGAACGACTTAGACCAAGAACTACTAAGAGTCTGGGCAGGACAAATGAATGAGTACATATTACCATGCCAGAAAGCTATTAGACAATCTTATGAATGTGTTATTCTTGTTGTGTTCATCCAGAAGAGTCAGAGGACACTGAGACATCAAGCCAATGCCGGGACAGAGAATTTGTCTAAGTAACTAATGAGACAGAGTCAAGGTCTTGGCTCAGATCCTGGGAGAACAGAGGGCAGGTTATAAAAATCTACAAAAGATGAGATTTCCAGAAAGAATGTGCTAAATAGGGCCCTTTAATTTTGAGTCTTTTTATTCTGATATAATTTAAAATATATAAAATCTTTACAAGAATTGCACCAAAAAAATCCCATATATTCTTTTACCAGATCCAACAAATGTTAACATTTAGACGTATTTGCTTTATCATTCTCTCTCCCACTCCATCTCTCATCCTCTTTCTTCTCTTTCCATAGATATATTACCTAATCTACCACCTATATTCAAGTCTCCAATTGTTCCAATAACGTTCTCAAAATTTTGTTTCTTTGTTTACATGTTTGTTTCCTGGCCAGGATCTAAGTTAGGATCACACATAGCATTTATTGACATGTCTCTTAGTCTCTTTTATTCTGGAAAAATTCTTCATTCTATATTTATCCTTCAAGAACTTGATATTTTTTTGAAAAGAATAGGTCAGTTATTTTGTAGAATGTTGATAAATTTGGGTTTGATTAATATTTCATTTATGAATAGATACAGATTACTCATTTTTGACAAAAAAAAAAAAATCCATATTGGTAATACTTGCCCTTCTCAGTGTATCTTATCAGGAGGCACCATATATTGATTTGTCCTTTGTTGGTGATGTTAACTTTGATAGCTTGGTTAAACTGGTTTCCACCAGCTTTCTCCGTTAAAAAGTTCTTATCTTCCTGCTTTTCATTGATTTAGCAAACAATTTGTAGGGAGATATTTTTGTCCTATGTAAGTGTTATCTTCCTCATCCAAATTTCAACCATTACTCTTTGCCAGAAAGGAGGTCTTCAGGCACACCTGTATCCATTTAAATAATATATCAAAGGGTTCTATTTCTCTCTTCATTGTTCAGATAAATGAATCTTAATCCAAAGAAATAAAAATTAGAAACCTTAAAAAAAAAAAAAAAAGAAGAAGAAAATAACAACTACAGCTATTTGTAACAACAACAAAATGCAATTAAATATGTCCCAGAACCAATTACAAGATAGGGTTTATCTGGGTGACTTTCAATATCCCTTTCAATCCTAAAATTATGAGATTGTCTAAGCGCAGGGAAATCCAGTATCTCCAAATTTTTCTCTTCCTACTACACTGTGATATTTCCCCTGCCTAATGAATTTTTCTGGTCATTAAAGAGTTGACTCAATTTATAATCTGTCAACTCACTAAATCTACATTAGAAGAGTTTAGTCAAGATTCCCTTACAGTTATAATAATTCTCTTTCTTAAAAGTATTTTAAGAATGCAGATCATGCTTTACTCATCTTTGTGTCCTTTTTACCTATTTAGTACACGTGTCCTTTATAAGCATTTTCTTAATGAATTAATGGATAAACAACTTTCTAACTTCATAGAACAGCCCTTCCTCATGTCTCCATGTCAGAATTTAATAGCTATAAGCCAATTCTGAATGAGTGATAAAAATGTAGTGAATATGATAGGGATACCTTGACATTCAAGAGGACACAGCACCTTCAAAAATCTCCATTTTCAGGGACCACCAAGAGATATCTGCTTGAGGAGTGTAAATGCAGTGATGTGATGTGGTTGACTCATACTATAGAGGAAGGACCAATTTACATATCTCTTTCCACCTGTTCACTGGGTTATATCATGTGGCAGCTAGAAATCAGCTATGGTGCTACTAATCAGGTATTTCACCCACACAGGGCTGGTTTTTAAACTTTTACCAGCATATGACTGGCTAAATAAAGCCAAATGTGACATTAGGGGATATAGGAGTACAAAACAGGTACAGAATCAAGAATTTAGAAAAATCCAGAGGAAAATAATTGTTTGGACAAAGGTAACAACCAATCTTGATTACACAGCACACCCTAGGGGCAGTGAAGAAATCAACCTTCTTTTGAATGAAAAAATGAAAGATGAGATCTGAGAAACAAGTGTGTACAGATGAGGGGAAGTTGGAGCTTGAATCAGAATAGGAGAGCCAAACCTGCATATGATAGCAAGTAAGAAGTCATTGATGTTTTGAAACATAACACTGGCAGAATTTTCTACCCCTACTCCTCCTATAAGCAAGTTCAGAAGAGTTCATGTTTGTGCTATGGAGAACCCATGACTTCAGTGTGTTTAGTCAAGCTATGTCCATGATTCCTCATAGTTTACTGAGTTTATTCTCAGCACAGCCTACAAAGATAATTGCAAAATGTATTGAACACTTGATACTTGATGGCAACCTGCATTTCTTTTATTATGCATATGGTAGATGCATATGTGGACTATCCTATCACAAATGATGTGAATTATATTTCTACTCTGCTATGTGTCATACACTGATGTTTCTAATGCTTTTAGATTTTATTTCTACCCCAGTATATGCAGTGACATTTATGTTATCTTCATGAGCACTCATTAATAGCAAGGGACAACATACTAAAGAAGTACTGTTGGTCCAACTTTAAGCTTTCTGAGGGAGGAATCTTGTGGTCCTTGATAGCAGGGTTAGATGCAAACAGCAAGGCAGTAAGGAAGTGAAAAAAAAAAAAAACCCACAACAATCCAAGGTTAATAAGTACAAGATCTATCAGCAGGGATTTAAAAGAATGAATAGATAGGACACAGTAATTATTTCCAATGTACCACACTGATTGAAAGTTTTATTCCATTTAGCTTCACAACAACTCTATGAGGTTATTACTATTGTTTGTGTTAATTTATTGGTAAGAAACCTGAAGTTCTAAGAGGTTGTTAAGTTATCCAAAGAAACATAGTATGTGGTGGGGCCAGAATTTAACCCAGGCAGTCTGACTCCGGAGTCCCTACTCTAATTAAAGATTTACACTGTGCCCTTGATCTCAGAAAACATGAATTTGGAGGATGCCCCTGCCCATACTCCTCTTCAGGAGTAGGCATATTAGTAGAAATATGCCTTTTGTCCATGGTATAATCAGGGCTTTATTCCTGAGTCTTGAGTCTTCTTGATTTGTACGATTATGGTCAGAAGAAGTTCCACCTTGGCCGAGAAGGGCCATTTAGAAAATGCATCTATTGAAAATGACTAAGTACTTACACATACAAGCAACAAACTTACAGTGCCATGATAAAGCAGATCCAATGGAGTCATTTCTTTATAGTATTTTCAAAGGGAAAATTTAATTAAATACTCACTCATGAATAATTTCTATTCAAATGTCTCTTACATGCAAAGAAGTGGGCTAAAAAATAGAGACAAAATATATAAAGCCCAACCCCTGCTCTCAAAAGGTTCAAGATCTACTGAAATAGACAAATAAGAAACAATCAATCATAAAACAGCATGAAAAGTTCCATGACAGTTATTATAAGACAAGGACTAACAGAGGGGGATCAATAGGAGCTGAGTTCTAGGTTGAGAATGGACAAATGAATTAGAATTAGTTTGATAAAGGGTATGATGAGCAAAAACTATTTGCCAGAAAGAGTGAAGTCCAGGTACAATGGTCAGAAAATGAGAGAAACATGGTATACTTGGGGAAGTAAAAGAAGTGGATGGGAGTTAGAGGCTAAGGGAACACGGAGGCATGACTGTCTATCTTCTGCTTCACATTATAGGCATAAGAACCTTGGAACAGTTCAATCTCTCTTATTTCATGTAAAGAAAATTGAAGTTTAGCAAAAAGAAGTGATTGCCTATATTCACAGCCAGTGAAGGCCTAGACCCCTGTTTTCTGTATTATCATCTAATTTCCTTTCCACCAAATTCATTGCCTTTTCACATTTTTTTTTTTCAGTCTAGAATTTGAGGATGGCATTGATATTACTTATACTTCTGAATGAATAGTACTTATCTTGAGGTACCAGATATCTAGGGAGGAACAAATGATTATTTCAAAAGTTAGGGTTTAAAGACATATGAGTTTATATGGCTAGAGACTTCAAAGTGATTCGGGAGGTCATTTCAAAGGTGACGCTTATGCACATCTCAGCAGGAACTCATTGACTGCCAAAATAAATATTACCTCAAATAGCTGGACTCCCAAGGGCTCTGGAGACGTCCAGACACTATAGGCAGGGCAGACAGCTCAGGAGTTTGGCACCTTCCCAGTGGGCCTACTTTAGAATTTACACTCCCCAGTGTGATAGAGCTGGTCTCAGTTGTGTTTTCCCTACACATGGCTCTGCTGCCCCTCTATTTGAACCTATAGTTAATACTAGAACTGATAGTTGTATCTCCAAGAGACTTAAATCTTTGCACTGTCTATGTGCCAGTTGGGCCCTGAATCTCAACAGACTTGTAACACCTACTTTCTAGTTCACTGGACTCACCCAGGACAACGAACAAGGAGGTGATGACTGACAACAAACATCTCAAGGAACAGAGAGAGTATGCAATTGTAAGCAAGAAAGTCCCATCCATCTACCCCATGAGATCTAAGCCCTCTCTCAATTAGAGGTGGAGTAGGCCTCACCATCACAGAATCCTCAGAATTGGGGATTGAATGATGGACTAGAGTAGACTTACAGTTGTTCTACTGTAGACTTGTGCTCCTAGAAATGGAAGAACTTTTATCATGGATGTGGAGGCAGTGGCCACTGGAGTTTCTGAGGGGAGGAAGAGGGAAAATTAAGGGTAATTTGAGGGCATTTTTGGGACTTGGGAATTATCCTGAATCACATTGCAGTGACAGAAACAGGCCATTGTATATCTTGTAATAACTTGCAAAAATGTACAGGAGAGAGTGTAAACTACAATGTAAACTATAATCATCATTGAGTGGCAATGCTCCAAGATGTGTTCATCAATTATGGCAAATGTACCACACTAATGAAGGCTGTTGTTGATGTGGGAAAATGTGGAGGGCTAGGGAGTGGCACATATGAGAATCCTCTATATTTTTTTGTGTAACATTTATGCCATCTAAGTTTCTTTTAAAAAATAAAATTAAAAAGTATATTAAAAAAAAAAGTTAAGGTCATCCCTAAGTGGTTATTGAAGCACTACTAATATCCATTCTTCCTCATCTAAGATCCTTTTTAATCTCTGTGGTGGATTAAATCATGTCCCAGGCAAGGACATATTCAAGTTCTTTCCCCTGGTCCTGAGGGTCCTTCAAATTTGCTCTTTGGATGAGGCCAAATTGAATCACAGTGCTCCTTAATTTAACATGACTGAAGTCCTTGTAAGCAGAGGAATTTTGAACACAGTCAAAGGAGAAAAATAGAGAAGACGGAAAGGAACAGATCGCCAAGTGATAGAGGCAGAGATTAAGCCACAGCCAGAATGCTACAGACTCTGGGAGAAAACATGGCCTGCTGATATGCTGATGTTGTACTTTTTGCCTCCAAACTATAAGCCAGCGACTTCCTGTTGGTTAATCCAAACCAGTGTATGTAATTTGTCATAGCAGTGCTGTGAAATACTGTTCTTATATAAGGGCCTGGGACAGTTTGAATTTTGTGAATCCCCAAAAGCATGAACTGTAAAACTCTACTCCCTAATGACTAACAAAGCTTTCAATATAAGAAAATCTTCCCACTTTTGCACCAAACACTTCTCTCCTGAGGACCCAGATGTAAATCCATCAGGTATAGCAAAAATCAAGCTATACTAAGAAGTGACCCTCGTCTGAAGATGAAGCTTAGTTTGTGATTCTAAGAACTACTGTAACAAAGTACCAGAAACTGGGTGGCTTAGAACAACAGAAATTTATTGCCTCACAGTACTAGTGGCTAGAAGTCCTCAATAAAGTTGTTGGCAGGACCATGCTTCCTCTCACATCTGTAGAGAAGAATCTATTTCATGGCACTCTCCTGGCTCCTAGCAGTGACTTGCCAGCAATCCAAGGTATTCTCTGCCCCAGGCATCTCATGGTGTTTGTATTAATCAGGGTTTTCCAGAGGAACAGAATCAGTGAGATATATATACACATAAACATCAAGAGATATATCACAGGAATTGACTCACATGATCTTGGGGATTGGCAAGTCCAAATTCCGTGGGGCAGGCTACAAGTTGGGAACTCAAAGATGGTGATATTGAATTCCCCAAGAGAAGGCACAAATTGGGAATTGCAACGCAGAAGACAACTTCCCCAGAGAAACCACCTGTAGTAGAAATAGAAATTTTTTTCTGACTGTTAAAATCTTCAGTTCTCCCTTTAAGGACTCACTTTAGGGCCTCTCCCTTTAAGGATGAGACTTCTTTCATTGCTGCAGGCAATCTCCTTTGTTAATTGTAGATATAATCAGTTACAGATGCAATCAACTGACTAACGATTTAAATCCATGAAATACCCCCACAGTAACAATCAGGAAAGTGCTTGCCTGACTAAACAACTGGACACCATAACTTAGCCAAATTGACACATGAAAGTAACCCTCACAGCATTCTTTCCTCTGTCTGTCTATGCCCAATTCTCCACTTCTTATAAGTGATATTGGATTAAGGCTTACCCTAATTCAGTTTGGACTCAATTTAACTAATAACACCTTCAAAAACCCTATTTCCAAATAAGGTCACTGTTATGTATTGAATAGTATCCCACAAAAATACATGTTCAAGTCCTTACACCTGGTCCTGTGAATGTGACCTTACTTGTAAACAGGACCTTTGTACATAACACTAGTTAAACTGGATGGGCTGCAATGCACTATGCCTGGTGTTCTAATAAGGAGAAGGAATTTGGATATGCAAAGAGAGACAGAGACAGAGAAGAATAGTCAAGTGATGGAGGCAGAAACTGAGTAATACTTCTGTAAGTCAAAGAATTGCCATGGATTGCTAACCACCCACCAGAAGCTGGGGAGAGGCATGGGACAGATCCTCTCCTTTAAGAGGAATCATGGCCCTGCTGACACCTTGGCTTCAGAGTTCTAGTCTCCATAACCTTGAGACCATACATTTCTGTTGTTTAAGCCAACAAATCTATTGTATATATTAAGTTATTCATATTCGCAGGGATGGGGGTTAGGACTTGAACATGTCATTTTGGGGGATATAATTCAACCCATAACAGTTTGTAATTCCAACTCCCTCTCCATGGTGAGTTCTCTCCCAGGATGGAACTTGGTCTGATATATAAACAGATAATTGGTGAGCTGTCCCACCAGTCATCCAGACATGTGTCCACATATTTTGGAATGCTGATAGTAGGATGGAACTTAGAGTCAAGCTGGAATTTTCACTGTTTATAATTTAGTATTTTTCCAGACAAGAGGGATTAGAGCCATTGAAAAGATTCTTCCATTCCCGTCAGAAACGTGCTGGCAAAGGAAATATCATCCTGTCTCTGTCTAAGAACACAGTGTTTACCTGTGGAAGGACATTAGAAAACCAGAAAATAACTGATATAAAATTTGTATGCTAATAAACTCCTGGCATCAGAGAAACCAAGGGGGTCAAGGGCATAAGCAAAAGAGAAACAATGTTGAGGAATCTAGCTTAGAATGTGATTAAGTAATATCAATGGGAATATGGATCAGATGTCTCTTCTACCCCTGAACAGGAGTGGCAACCATAGGCATTAAACTGTGGGTCAGAAATTGCCCAGATATGGCCTCCAAAATATTTATTCCATCCACTTATCCTTGGTGTGTGATGCTCTACCTAGGAATTCCATTTTGTAATATGTGCTTCTGAATGCATGTGGTTTTTTTTGTTTTGTTTTGTTTTGTTTTTTTATTGTGGATAAAAATCAAAATTTTCACAATACATACCAACATTTGCAAAATGATATATAAATGTATATGCATATATGTGCATTTGCTTACAAAAATGTTATTTATGTATATATATATAAGTATATTTTAAGAGGTGCTTAGATACCCAAAATATTACACGGAACCCACTGGGATTCCCATGTTGCCCACCTCCCACACCTCCCACCACATCCCACACAAACATCTCCCACAAGTGTGGCCCACCACCCTCAATGGACTTACACATCCTGGGGCCTTGCCACCAACCATAGACCACAGTTCACACCGTAGACAACACTCTCTCCCACACAGTTCTGAGTGGTATGTGCTGTTTTAAAATGGCCTACATCCGTTGCCACAAAGGTACTCAGGACAACCTCCAAATCCGAAAGAAGGCCCTGTATTTCAACTGTTCATCCCCTCCCTGCCCCAAAAGTGTCTAGTGGCCACTGGCTCCACCTCATTGTTATAATCTCTTCCATTGCTAGAATCATCATATGTGAACAAGAGAATACCATCAAGTCCACTCTAGTCCATAGTTCTTCCCCCAATCCTGAGGGGACTGGGATGGTGATGTCCACTCCACCTCCAAGTGAGAGAGGGCTTATATCCCATGGATATGGTGGGTGGGATGATCCTGCCTGCAGATGCCAGCCCTCTCCATTCCCTGGGATGGCCATTGCCCATCGTTGTCTCCTCACCAGGTGACTTGGATGAGTTCATTGAGCTGTAGGGTAGGAGTTACAGCTCTACCGAGATTCCATGCACACCTGACACATAGGTAGGCCAGAGGCTCCAGTCTCTGGAAGTATACCTAAGAACTTCAGCATCACATATAGGTTTGAATAGAAAGGACTGGTGAACCATGTGCAGGGAGGACTTATTTGAGTCTAATTCTGTCACTCTCATGAGCACAGATTCCAAAATAGAGCCCACTGATAAGGCATCAGTCTCTGGGTCTAACCCCACTTATATAGGACCTGAGTTTCTCCAGAGCTCTCAGGAGCCCCTCTATGTGGGGTGATAGGCACTTAGATGTTCTATGAGCTCCTACTGAGGTGTGCATAAGAGTTACCTCTGGGATGACCTCCCGACTCTCTTTGAAGTCTCTTAGCCACTTGAAATCATTTGTCTTTACCTTTTCCCCCTTTAATTCAAGGCCTTTTTCCAGTTGTGTTGCCAGTTGGCACTTGGTATTAATCCCTTGTTGCCAGGGAGGCTCATCCCTGGGAGTCATGTCCCACGTTGGGGGGAAGGTAATGCAATCATATGCTGAGTTTGGCTTAGAGAGAGGCCACATTTGAGCAACAAGGAGGCTCCCAGGTGGCAACCCTTAGGCACCCCACAACTGCAGGCTAAGTCTCAGTTACAAGAGCAAAGACTCAAAAGGGTAGTCATCAATAAAAAGAACACATCAATGGGTCATCCTCTTTTGACAGACACTGTCCCTGCACTCAGAGGACTATTGCTGCTCCCTTGGAGACTGTGGCAGAGCTCTCCAGGCTAGGAATTCAGATTCCCTCATTTATTGTGTGATTGTCCACCCATCGTGACCATGCCCCATCTTTTGATCTTTTGAACGATTTTGTATATCTTTCATGTATATTCGGATGAACTAATTCCCATGAAACCCCCCTCCCGGACACCCCCCACCAATAATCCCCTGCAGTACCCATTGTAACCCTTCTGTGATCCAAATCCTCCATGAACATGTAGTCCATAAAATAATCAAATACACTTACTAGGAAAAAGAAACAAGTATGATAAGCTTACATGCAAGAGACAAACATAAGGAAACTCAGGGGAAAAAAAGAAAAGAAAAGAAAAGAAAAGGAAAATAAAAACAAATAATCAAACAAAAAACAAAATATTATTAACGGAAATTAGAGGATTGGGACATTCAAAAAATGGGCAAAAAGGCAAAGGAAATGCCTTTAAAAAATATATACATACATACATATATATATTCTTTTTTTTTTTTTTTCCTTTCTCTCTTCCCCTTCTTTCCTTCCTTTTTTCACTGTGTTATCAGATGTCTGGTGTGCCATGACACCTTCCCCCTCTCAATCCCCATTGTCTCCCAATTTTTCATTTGATTTTCAAAGAAGTTTTAGGTCACAGGAAAGTCACATATGGAGTGCCGGAGACTCCCAGATACCAAACCACCCCCCCTTCCCCACCCCATATTAACCCCCCCTTTTTTTTTAATGTTAGCATTGTTATAACTGTTATACAGATAGCAAAATATAGCAACTAAACATTGTCAATGATTTACAGTATAGTTTACAATTTAAATGATACAGTTTAATAATTTTGATGATATTTACCATGTCCTGTGTCCATTACTGTAAGGTAATGAAAAACCTTCCCCATGACCACCAAACACCCCATTAGATCTTGATTGTTCCCTTCCCCCCAGCCCCCCAGGGCCCATGATACCACCCTCTCCCTACCCATGGAATATCAAGATTCATAGTTACATGCCCTGGGGATTTGAACCTGCCCTTCCTAATCCACCCACCCCCCAGTGCTGCACCACCAAACCCAGGAACACCACCACTCATCTGCCCCATCCCCCAACATGCAACCACACTCTATCCCTTTACCATAGATTATGTCCATATGGGTGATGGCTCAAAGCCTTCTCTTCTCTTAATCTCCTTTGTTAACCTATCTTTCAGACAATGGTTCTCAGAGACTGCTCACTTTCCTCAGTTCAGATCAGTGAGGTCATATACTGTTCATCCTTCAGTGCCTGGTTTGCTTCACTCAACATAAGGTCTTCAAGATTCATCCACGTTATTCCATGTATTAGCACTTTGTTCCTTCTTACAGCTGAGTAATATTCCATTGTATGTATGTACCACATTTTGCTTATCCATTCGTCTGTTGATGGGCACCGGGACTGATTCCAACTTTTGGCAATGGTGAACAATGCCGCTATGCACATTGGTGTACATATATCTGTTTGTGTTTTTGTTTTCAGTTCTTCTGGGTATATACCCAGCAGTGGAATTGCTGGATCATAGGGAAGATCTATTGCTAGTTTTCTGAGGAACCGCCAAACTGTCCTCCACAGTGGCTGGACCATACCGCCGTCCCACCAGCAGTGGATGAGGGTTCCTATTCCTCCACATCCTCTCCAACATTTAGTGTCTCCTGTTTTTTTTTTTTTTTCTTTTTTTCTTTTTTTTTAATTTTATTTATTTATTCATTTATCCCCCCCTTGCTGCTTGTGCTCGCTGGGTCAGCTAACCACGCCGTGCGGGCGGGCTTGCCTTCACCAGGAGGCCCCGGGAACCGAACCCGGGGCCTCCCATATGGTAAACGGGAGCCCTACTGATTGAGCCACAGCCACTTCCCTCTCCTGTTTTTTTAATAGCTGCCATTCTGATGGGTGTAAGATGGTATCTCATTGTAGTTTTGATTTGCATTTCCCTGATAGCAAGTGATGTTGAGCATTTTTTCATGTGCTTTTTAGCCATTTGTATTTCTTCCTTGGAGTTTCTAGCCATTCACTTTCAGCCTCCTTGAATCCCTGGGTCAAAGGTGGGTTTCTTGTAGACAGCATATAGATGGATCATATTTTCTTATCCATTCTGCCAATCTGTGTCTTTTGATTGGTGAATTTAATCCATTAACATTCAGTGTTATTACTCGTAACGAATTTCTTACTTCAGCCATTTTTTCTTTGGGTTAATGTATGTCATATGTTGTTTTGTTTCTCTTTTTGACTTTTCAGTTGTTTTTAAACTCTCCTCCAACTCTCTCTCCTTTGTTTTTTCCTTTCAACTTGTAGAGATTCCTTTAGTATTTCTTGAAATGCTGGTTTCTTCTTGACATACTCTCTTTATTGCTGTTTATCTGTGAATATTTTGAACTCTCCATCATTTTTGAATGCCAATTTTGCTGGATAGAGAATTCGTGGCTGGAAGTTTTTTTCTTTTAGTGTTTTGACTATGTCATACCACTGTCTTCTTGCCTCCATGGTTTCAGCTGAGAAATCAGCACTTAATCTTATTGTGCTTCCCTTGTATGTGATGGTTCTCTTTTCTCTTGCTGCCTTGAGTATTTTCTCTTTGTCTTGAGCATTGGACATTTTGACAAGTATATGTCTTGGAGTTGGCCTGCTGGGATTTACTTGGGGTGCGCTGTGCTTCCTGGATCTGCACATCCATCTCTCTCAATAGAATTGGGAAGTTTTCAGCCATTATTTCCTTCAACACTCCTTCTGTTCCCTTTCCCTTCTCTTCTCCTTCTGGGATGCCCATAATGCATATGTTTGTGCGTTTTGTATTGTCAGTTAATTCCCTGAGACCATGCTGGATTTTTTCTATCTTTTTGTCTATCTGTTCTACAATCTCTTTGATTTCAACTGTATTGTCTTCCATATCACTAATTCTTTCCTCTGCCTGTTCAAATCTGCTGCCATGTGAGTCCAGCGTTCTTTTCATTTCTTGGCTTGTGCCTTTGTTCACCATCATATCCATTACCTTTTTAGGCGTGTTAGCTATTTCTTTAGTATGTTCTCCCATGTCTTCTTTATATCCTTAATCTCTTCCTTCAGTTCTTTAAGTTGGTCCATGTTATTTGTTTGGATAGCTTTGATTAGTTGTTTGATGTTCTGCATTGCTTCCTGGTTTTTATTTTGTGCATTGGACTGGTCCATGTTTTCCAGTTTCTCAGAGTCATTTGTATTTTTCTGTTGCCCTCTGGTCATCATATTATCTTGATGGGTTTGTTCAGTTGATTAGCTTTTCTCTATGCTCTAGAATATTATTTAGCTGTTGGTTCTGCGTGTGAGTTAAGTTTTCTCTTTGGCAGTTTTTCTTCTTATTTTATTTCCTTGCTTCTTTATATGTTTCCTTGAAGGCAAAAGGTTAGGGCCAGAGGAATCAAAAGATGTAAGGAAGGCAGAAGGATAATAGAAATATTGATAAAAGTTAGAAGAGGGGCAAAATGAGACTTAATGAGATGAATATTTAACTTGTGTAGGCAGTGTAGAGTACTAGGAAAAAATATGGAGTTCTTACAATGGACTGGGAAAACAAATGGAGGAATATATATATAGTGATTTAGAAGGCTAGAATTATGAGGAGGGAGAGAAATAGTAAGGAAAGGTCTGAAAGGAAAAAGTTAATACTAATAAAAAAAAAAAGAAGAAGAAGAAGAAAACAAAATAGATGGAATAGAAATTGACACCCTTAAGTTGTGGGCCTAAGAAAAATTGTTGTCTCTAAGAGCCACAACAGAAAACAGAAGGCAGAAAGATGCAGGAAGGATAAGCAATAGTTTGTAATACAGAATCAATATATACAGTGAGTGGGAAATTACTGTAAAAGAAGCCCAGCAAAGAAGCGACAAGCTGGCAGCACCTATTTAAAAAAAAAAAAATAGGAGGAAAAAGGAAGCAGGGAGGAAAGAGGAAATAATATCAAGAGACCAGAAGTAACAGAGAGAAACCAAAGATCCACACAGGCAAGCAGTCAAACAGAGTTAAGGGGGGTCAATGATTCCCCTAGGGTCCACGTGGATCCTTCCTGCCTATTTGTGTTTATCAATCAATTTCCCCACAGGGTTCTATATGCAGGTCCTGAAGCAGCTTTTAGCTATTAAACTAAATTAAAAAGAATTTATTTTTCATTTGTTGAGGTGACCTCACTTTTTTTTTTTTTTTTAATTTTTATTTTTTTAGCCAAATGCAGGACCCAAAATAATTCCTCTTCTAGACCAACCCCCTTACGGAAGGGACCCTAGCTGGGCCCATGGAAATTAATCAAGCACGTCCCACTTTCCGGACTCCCCAGGTTAGCTGTAGCTCTGTTGTTAGTCAGCAAGGAGTGCTAAAGATGGCGGATTCCGCCCCTTCTGGCGCCGAGCTCGAGCGTCACCGGGCTGCTCAGTAAATCAGTTTGAGTGCAGATTTGCGTCTGCTCTCAGCCTAATGCTGCTTCAGGTGGGCTTATCTGCTCCCCAAAGCTATGGGGCGGTGCAGGCAGCCAGATCGGTGTCTAAAAATATAAAATACCCTTCCCTGTCTTCCAACCGAACCCTCCCTTCTTTGGGAAGTGTCCCTTCCTCCTGGCTCCGCAGCGGCCCGGGTCTTATCCCTGGGTGGCTAGGGAAATCAGCTCTGTTCCCCGACCAAAATCCCCCCTCCGGTTCACCAGGTGCTGATTAGCTTGTTTGTTCTGTTCACACAAGATCCAAGGGGCGCCAGGCAGCCAGATCCCCAGAAAATAAAACTTTTTCGCCCTGCTCACGGCTCCAGATGGCCGTTTTATTTTATTTTATTTTTCCTCCCTAACCGCGGGGCTTAGCCGTCTGTGCCAAACACCACCAGGAGCCTTAAAACTCACTAATCTCTACCGTTCCGTCCATGCCGTTGATCCACGCAGATATATGTCCCAAGCTTCTCACTCCACACGTGCACAGCACAGACCCCTGGGCAGGACCCCGTCCACAATCGGCCTTGCTCTGGGAGCTTGCAGTGTGTGCCCTCCTACACTAACGCCATCTTTCGACCCCATGTGGTTTTGATGACTCATTTAGACTCTCCTTTCTGGCTTTCAGACATGCTCCACACTCTGGCTTATCTTTTGATTCTATATATCTTTAAACTCCCATAAGTTGGAGGAAAAGGCATCCTTCCTCTAACCTTAACCTTTGCAACCCACACAATGGCAGAACCAGCTTCCATATTTCCATTCCTATTTCCTCATCATCTGAGGGATGTGGACCAATGGCACTGCTCTTGATGTTTTCTGTGGGATCATCCATATTTATGACCATGAGCACCAAAAGGATTCTGTAGCTCTTTAATTATCCCAGAGAGGCCACCCCTCAGTGGCCTGATCGTCTGGTCTCTCCCATTCCTCTCCTTGAAATTTATGGTCCTGCCATATTGAACTATTGAGCTATTGAACTATTTAATGCTTTCCATTGTGTTAGGATTTCTTTCATCTCCGAGTTTTACACCTCTTCCCCACTTCTCACCCCATTTCTGCCTCTAGATCTTCATCATTCTGGTTTCAGCTCCAAAGTCTCTTCTTCCTAGAGGCTTCTCCAATTCCCTTAAATAAGGTTAAATGTGCCCCCCTCTCTCATTTCCCTATCATAGCACTTAGGTCTCTTGCAATTGTGTGTTTGGATCCAGCTCTGGGCTGTGAGTTTCCTGAGAAGACAGGGTGTGATGGCACAGTCAGATATCCTTGTATCCCCCAGTTTAGACTACTTCCTACAGAAGGCACAATGAATATGTGTTGAATAAATAAGTTATGATTTTTACCACTTTATTATTACTATAATTTGATTGAGTGGGGAGTTTTCACACCTTTCCACTCCCCATGACACTGTTTCTTTCAAAAGGTATTAACAGAAAAGAAATATGATTCATTGCTATTGATAAAATTATAAGACACCCATGACATCCCAGTGCTTCATAATTTAATATTTAGGCCAAGAAGGTTTAAAAAGGACAAACAACTACAGGGAAGAATTTCCAGGAAGTAAACCAAATATTGACATGTACTTTGCCTAATATTTGCTTTCCCTACTTTAGGTTTTAAGTGAATCTACAAATGCACAAATTATTTGTCCACCACTTATTTTTAGGCTATTAGTTTGGCTAAATGTATAGCAAAACTAAAGCCAGAGAGATTTTCAAAGGCTTACATAATAATAATAAAAGTTTTTAAAAAAATAATTAAAACAGGTTAAAAAAAAAGTGAGCTGGTTTGATGCTGCCATCTAAATAGAGCATTGAAGATAGTGATTTACTCACTGGCCTGGAGGAATTTAGCCAAAATCTCCTTTATAGACTCCCAACTAGCCCCCGCCTCCAAGGGTTGATCCTTCCCTGAAGAAGAGTTACTCTTACTAGGTAGACAACTGACTGATGTCCCTTTGTTTCTCCCAGTTAGTGTCCTCCAGCCTTCTAGCCCTCAAGCTCCTGGGAGAGTTTCAGATTGAAGTCAATTATTGCATTCAGTATTGTTGGACATGTCACCACAGAAATTGTCCTTGCTCACACAGTTCCAAATGCTCATGGCCTGAAGAAGTTGCTGAGGAATGGGTTTCTATATGTAAATAAAATAGAGATTTTTCTTCAGACTTTTGGCTGCCAACTATATGTAAAGTACCATTTGATGCCACCATATTACCAGTGTGGCCATTTTATTGTCAGTGGTAGAGCTGGGAATCTCTCAACAAATCACATTACTTTGGGGTTGACAATCTCCTGATACAAAAATCCTCTTGGTGGGTCAATCAATGCTGACCTTGGTGGTCAATCAATGCTGGGCAAACCAAAACAGGAACCTAGAGTAGGCTGTGGGCATTCAGAGGAAAGCAACAGTCTCATCAAGACACAGTTATTGCGGTTAGAAAAAGAAAAAATCAAATCAGAAGCCAAAGCTGCCATTTCATTTGTGCAATTGATTTTCTATTGCTCTGAAAATGAAAGGTAATTCTAATGGTTGCCTTTTTTTAAAGGAGTAACTTAATCTGCACACAGATAACGGGAATTATCCTTAAACTAAAGTAATACCAGTTTTAAACCATGTTAGGAGAGCTGGAAAGGAAATGAAAATGGAGATTAACTCAATGGGAAACATGAGTTATATTTACCACTGCTCCAGGCCAACTCCCAGGAAAACAATTTGACTCAGTTCTGCCCTTGGACAGAGGTAGCCTAATCTGAGATTCAGGGAAGTTCCCCCTAAAATGTGAAATTTAAACTAATATTTGAAAGATGAACAGAAATTAGGGCAGAAAAGGAGATGGAAAGGAGATTGGAGGATGAGAAGCCCAGGCAGAGAAAACAGAATAATGTTTGAACTGAACTAAGAAAATTAAAGAGCAAAGGGTTAATTGTAGGGCTCCATGTCTAGGTCAAGTAGACAAAAAGAAAGCTGATCTCTCACAGTATCTTTCTCCACAGGAGGAATATTTCTTACAAAGGACTGTATATTTGACTGATTAATTTCTCACCTCTCAACCTCATTCAGAAACTTCTTTTGGATCCATTTCCTTAAACCTCCTTTGTGTATGCTGGATCTTCTACTCACTGTCACCCTGTTGGCCATACCCACTCCCAATTCCAAGCATTTACTCACACTAGTTCCTCTATCACTTTCTCTTTGTCTTCCTGTCCAGCTCTTCTACAATTTTCCATAATGCCTGCCTTTTCCATAGGGCCTCTTAAACGTTCCATCCCATGAAATCCCAGTGCTCCATTATTTAATATTTAGGGCAAGTAAATATTTGTCATCCAAACTAGGGCACCTGAGAGTGAATGTGGCACTATTAATAATTACTCCAAGGAAACAGGTGTAAGTGAAGAGGGTCTTTTGGAAAACCTAAATAGTCACTCTTTCCATAGAGTATATTTCCTTTGGGCATATATGTGGCAACTTATTACTATAATCTCTTGATTTTTTTAATATAACCATTTATATGTTTGACTTGGGCCTCAATCTAAAATGTCACTTCCTAGAGAATAGAGATCCTATATTATTGCTTTTATTGTCTCAGTTATCACTAGACACTCTGGTAAGTATATGGTAGAAGCAATGAAAACCCAGTGTGTGAATTTAAAACAAAATAAATGATTTATGGCTGATAACCACAGAGCAACAGTTATCCACCTTAACTGCATATTAGAATCACCTGGGAAAATTTTTAAAAAAGTACTGACACTTGGTCCTGTCTTCTGATACTCTTATTTAAATGGTCATACATGTGGCTTGGAAATTAGGACTTTAAAAGTTGCCAGTGATTCTGATGTCCAACCAACACTGCAGACTAGTGTGTTGGAGGTCATTTCTCAAGAATTTTTGTGACATAAACACAAATTCTGTAAGTGGAAGGCCGGAAGGAAGAACCCTACAGAATCATAGAATATGAGATCTAGAAATCATGTTAGAATCTAAATAGTCAGATGTCAAATTACCAGAATAGGACAAACTCTGCTGGAAAGAATGTCAAGGAAAGAGTAATCCAAATCACTCCTCCTAGGAAAACACTAAAAACTAGCAATGTGTCATAGATTCCTAGAAACCATTTTAACTTAACATGTGCTGGCTTGTGGTGAGGCATAAATTCAAAATTGTTCTGAAAAAACATGATAATCACAGTCCTATACATAGAGTAAATCACCCTAATATCCCCTGTGGTAGAATTACTTTCCTCCAGATGTCAGAATAGTTCAATGGAGAAAGATGGCTATTTCCACTCACTTCTAGAGACTTTAAAGCAGCATAGGTTAAAGTTCTTCTCCATTGCTTACTGACCCATTGCTTATTGGTTAAATTCCTAATCATCTGACATTCAGCTTTCATGATCTGAACTTTGCTCATACCTCCAACTGTACCACCTGCTACCACTTCTGCCATTCAGAAATGCTGCCCCACGCTTCTTCCCCTTCTACCAAGAAGGCCCTCATTTCTTATGCCTTACTTATCCTTGACCTCACCAGACAGAGGCATCAATTTTAACATTTGTCTCCCTATATTGTCATTTTTTTCCCCATGTTTGTCTGATCTATAGAAAGTAAGACTTACAACAGCAAAGAGCATGCTTAATGCCCCTCTATATCTGTAAGAACAAGCAGTGACAGTCCTCAAAGGGCTGAACAAGTGGAATAATGAATAAATATTGATCATGCAATGTTAATTTTAAAAAAAGCAACACGAAATTAAATCACTCATATCTATGGGAAAAAAAAAAAAAAAAAGAAATGGTTACTTATTGATGACAAGGGGTTCAAAAAGGCCCTACCCAGAAATTGGAAATAGTTGGGATTTTCATTTTTCTAGAAACTAACTTTTCCTCTTTGGGAAGAAGGCAAAAATTTGCAGCAAAATGGCTTCCTTGCCATGCAAAAGGCAATTTATATGCTGGTCTGCCAGAGAAAAAGAAAGTAAGATTGCTTAATGCAGAAGCCTGAAGCCCTTGTGCTGTGGCAGCAATGCTCTATTTCCACTGAGAGCAGAATGGAAGGAGAATGTGACTTGGGATCCAGTGATCTCTACCATCTCCTAGCTACAGGACACTGGAAAATTTTAGGTTGTCTATTAACTCTTATTTTCTCATCATTAAAATGAAAAAACAGCCACCATTTGTCCAAAGTGTATATGAAGTGACTAGAGTAGTTTAAAGCATGAGGCAGATAAAGCTTTTCTTACTCTTTAAGTCAGAAGAAAGCAAAGTCAATCTGGAAGGAAAACAATAAAAAGAGCAGATTGGTCCCTTTGTGCCCTGTAAATATATTACATATTTGAAATTTCACTGAAGAATTTAAGATTAGAGTTAAATGATGCCAAACTAATACTAAGTGAGGGCATTTTCTAAAGTCCGAGCTTTACAATAAAAAACAAAGGACATCAATTTAATGTTGCCTAAATATAAATGTAAAGCTGACTGTATCAAATAGATTAACTGATCGCTCCCTTGATGGATATTCCATCTTTCTCTGCTGAGGAAACATCCTTTCCTCCTTATTATTTCCGTTGATCCAATATTTAATTCTGAACATCCAGGAGAGAACTTCTTTGAGCCTGAAAAAGTACAATGCTTATGAGTCTTGACTTTAATTGTTAAAATATACCCAACAAGAAGCAAATGGACCCAGTTCCTATCAAAAGATAAAAAAGGAAAATAAATGGTCCTTATTATCAGATAATGAGGAAAGAGTATGCCCAAGAGATGAAATGACTTACTTAAGTTTTCTTCTTTTATGTTGTATCATGTACAAATTGTCAGGATGCCAATAATGTGAAATTTGGCCAACTAAATGTATTTAAATATAAATTTAAGTGAAAGAATTGTTTTGCCTTCTGAAAGTTAATTTTTTGCAACATGAAACAAATTGAGGAAAGATATTTTATCCCTCATATCTATTAATAGAATACCTAAAGGATAACTAACATTAAATTAAGTGTTCACTCTATATTGAACACTGTGAAAAATGACTATTTAAGAATTATGTCAGTTAATTGTATACTCATAGTAACAATATAGGGCAGGTGGGATTATGAGGGATCTCTAAATCCATAGAAATAGAGTTATGGAGATGGGAAGTACAAATTCCCCATGCAGATCACTAGGAGTGGCGGTAAGCAGGGGCTCATTCTTATATTCACCCCCTGACTTCTAAATTCATATGTTTAAACTTTAGGGTTCATAGCATCATATAATGATCATTACTCTGTAAGATTTTTGGACAGTTGTGCTTGCTGGGCCCAAAATATGTGTCAAATCCAGGCAAGATTAATTGATGCCCTTTCAAAGATAGAAGAAATGCAAAATAACATGCCACCAAGTGGCTGGCTTGTTTCCTTGAAGGATAGTGTCACTTTGGAATCCGCCATTTGTCTCTGTTGCAGGTTGGAAACTCAGCAGTGGCAATGGCTAGGTGATTTGGTAAGTGTAAGCCCATACTGTTAGGCCTGTGCATTGTCTCCATTTCTGCCACCATAATTACCCCATCCATATAGCCTTTGTTCCAGCACTAGTGTGGTCAGTCAGCTGAATTATTTTGCCTACTTGGCTGTTTAGTGCTTTTTCTCTGGTAGATACATTTCTGGGGTATGTTAACATGTGATACAATGATCCTTACACTTCTAGTCTTCTCTACTAGGTCTATCCACAGGCCTCTTACCTGCACTTCCTTGTCTCTGATCTTCCATTTGTCCTCCTTCCAGGTCCCTGGCCAACCAGTCAAGAACATGACTATGAATTCATATAGACACACCTAAGGACTCGTCTTTTATCACCAGCCTTTCCACTGGAAAGATTTTCCCTCACTTCCATCTTTCAGGGCCATTGCTGTGGGTGTATAGTGTGTGAATTGTCCATTTTCAACCTCTGCCAACATAATAAGCTAATTCACGCACAAATCAAGCTTAGCATTTTCCTTTATCTATTATTTGGTCACTATAGGTGTGAAAGAATTAAGGTACAACAGCAAAAATGGTAGACAGCGAGGGTTTCTAGGCAACTGGATTGATGAGCTTACTTGTGCTCTACACCTGCCTGATCTGGAAATTAGATTTCCATCTAATTATGTATTGCTTATAAATTGCTGAATGTGAGATAAGTCAGCTCATGCTATAGCTAGATCTATCTTTATAAGGGCCTAGTAGCACCTTGGTAATTATACAGCACTCAAAAAATAGTCACATTTTTTTTAATAATATATAATCCTCTTCTGCAAATAGTGTGGCCTGGCTCAAGAAATATAGAAGATCTACATTCTGCTTCTTTTACTGGGGTTTACTATAAAATGCACATGTTCTCTTTTCCCATTTCAGATACATGTAATACCAAAGGATACCTTGGGCCATATGGCAGAACTTGTATCACGTCCTGGATGCGCACACTGGAGTAAATGTGTTTTGCCAAGACCACCAAACATAATTGCTATTTCTTGCTCATCTGGTCTGATTAACATGATGTCATTGATGTAGTGAACCAATATAATGTTCTTCAGAATGTTCAGGTAGTGCATATCCCTTAAGACAACATTAGACCACAGAAAGAAAATAAACATAGTCCTGGAGCATAAATCTATGTATATACTCTGTTTTTTACTCTACATTAATGCAAACAGTTCCTGGTCCTTCATTTGATAGGGATGGGGAAGAATATATTTGCAAGATCAATGGTCTCATTCTTTGTATCTAAGGATTTTCCAATCTGCTCTAGCCAAGATATCTCATTTGGCATAGCATCTGCATTTGGACCTATTACTTAGTGGAGCTTGTAGTAATCTGCTACCATCCACCAATATCCATCTGGTTTTTCGTGGGACTGTTATATATGGATAAAATGGGGATCATCTCCCCTGAATCCTTCAGGTCATTAAGTATGGCACTAATTTTTTGCTATTTTCCTCAGGATCAGGGCCAGAACTTGGGTGCATGTCCCTGAAGAGTGTGTTTTCTTAAATCTTGTGTTTTTGGCCCTTCACATACATCACCCTAGTCCCAGCTGTGCTTGAGATACAATACTGTTTTTCATTTACATTCTTTGTCTGCTTGGCATTCTGCACTATGACAGTCCTTACCCCTCAGGTCAAGGGACCAATGTGACTTTCCTGTCAACTACCACATATGTTCATTCCAACTACACATTTGAGAACCAGGAACATGATCATGGGGTATGTGTCTGGACCCAGTGGATTCACTGTGAGCTGGACTTGGGCTAGAGCTCCATTTTATTTCCTGGCCCACAGTCACCCTACTCTAACAGGGGCAACATAATGACATTTCTGGTCCCTGGGTTTCAATGTCAAATTGGATCCTGTATCTAATATTCATTAGCATGTCTTGTTATTCCCTTTGCCCAAGTAGACAGTTACATAAATAAATGTTTTTAAGTCTCTTAGGGAAACACTTAGGGAAACAGGAGATACCATTTCCCTATATATTTTCTGTAGGATTACATGGTCCTTCCTCCTGGGGGTATATGCTCTTCACCAGTCAGAGTATAATGTACCTTGAATTGGTTCAGTTCCATAAACTGGGCAGGGCAAAGGATTGTGATATTATTTATTATTAAAGAAACTACCCTCTAATCATCCTGGATTTCTTTTGATTTTATATATTGAGCAGTACTCTTATTGCCTGCCCATTTTCTTACCTTGCTACGATTCTTTCCATAATTCCTGTCAGTTAGGCTCCCTGGCTATCATTCTGATATTACTATTCATTATAATTGTGCCCACCTTGCCGATGTTTCCACACTGCAACCTTGCCTCTGTTTTTTGGGCATCCTACCATTCCATTGCCATTAGGTAGCTCAGTTCTGTACCAGCATCTCCTACCAATAGCACTGGCCTACAGATGACAAATAATGTGAGCTTCTTAGTGATGCTCAAGCCCTTCTTACCACAGAATATCCCTTATCTCTTTGGAACAGAGATTCCTCTGGCCCACTCACTGAACAAATCCTGCTGGTGTATTTTATGGCCTTTCATATTTTATACACTCTAGCATTTCCACTTCTCTGAGCCTTTTAATCCTTTCTTCCACCATCTACCTCAGCAGCCCTGGCATTTATACTTCAATTTATATTGACTATCACATTCTCAAAGCTTTCGAGATCCATCTTAACAGCACATTAGCACTGCCTTCCAGAATCCTAGCTAGGAAGTTAAATCCTATATCATAAGATAGTGCTCATATATCAATAACCTTTCCTTGTCCAAATATATGTTCCCTTCGGTTGATGCAGCCTGCTAAGGATTAGGTCCCACACATACTCTCCTGTACTGTCAGGATAAGCTTCGCTGGTTCTGCAGCTTCTACGGTCCCTGTTGTTAGAATATCTTTCTTACTTTAGCAGGCCCAGGTCTCCCTGATTAATTTTTGTTGTGATTTAACTCTACATATTGGTCCTGTGGACAAAAGGGGTGGTGAGGCTAGATTCACAAAGGGGATGTGTGTTCAAACAGTGGGGTACACTTCATGGGGGATGGGTGTACTGCTTTCAAAAGCCTAGATGGTTTAGGGACTTGTGAGGAATCAAGGTTTATGAGTATCTCTACCCAAATGAGCCCACCTTAACTCTCAGTTTGTAGCCATTTCTTTGTAGTCAGGACTCTGTCTTTGGCAGAGCAGATGCCATTTTTTTGAGAATCCAACCTTCTCCAGAGCTCTGTTATCTTTATAATTAAATTCTGGACCTGATATCTGGGTTTTTGTGTCTTCTAACTGCAAAGCCAACGGGACTTTTAACCTTAAACTGGTGATTAGTTGCTTTCAGCATTTTGCTGTCTTTCTCCAATACATTTCTCAGCCCTAGACAAGCCATCAAGTTCTTTTACTCTTAAAATGACTACATTCTCTGAATCTCTGGAACATCGGAGATGCTGAACCTTCCAGTGCATTCCCTTTCACAATTATCCCTTCGCATTTCACCACTGGTGAAGGTTTAAAACTTACTCTTTAATGGCACACCAGGACTATCAGTACCACACCTTCCATCAGTGATGGAATCCTCACTCTCAGCTTGTGGGTGATTGTATTAGTCAGCCAAAGGGGTGCTGATGCAAAATACCAGAAATCTGCTGACTTTTATAAAAGGTATTTATTTGGGGTAGAAGTTTACAGTTACCAGGTTATAAAGCATAAGTTACTTCCCTCACCAAAGTCTGTTTCCACGTGCTGGAGCAAGATGGCTGCCAATGTCTGCCAAGAATTCAGGCTTCCTGGGTTTCTCTCTTCCTGGGGCTTGTTTCTTTCCAGGCTCATCTGCTCTGATCCTCTGTGTGTTACTTCCTGGGGTTCCAGTTCAAAACTCCCTCCTCTGTCCTATGCCATGTCTTTTCTCTGTGAGTCCCCATTCACCAAGGGGCAGGGACTCAATGCCCTACTTATGTGGCCCAATCAAAGTCCTAATCATAATTTAATCAATTAAAAGTGATACCTCTGACAGATTAGTTTACAAACATAATCCAATTTTGGGAATAAACAATGCCACACTGCTACAGTGATCCTGCTCCAAAATCCCATTTTAGAATGTTCTTCTGGCTCCAAGTATCAGGGTCAGGTTCCTTGGAGAATAGACTCTGAATTTCAGATAGGAATGCAGGCGTTTTATTTGGGAGTACATTCAGTAACAGCACGTATAAGAAGAATGCAGGAACAGGCTGAGGCAAAAGTTGAACTATCTACAATCCAGTCACAACATATGCTTCAGCCAATCACATAGGGAGCTCTCAATTTGGAAAGTCTCTTTGGAGATATCCCTAATTGAGGCTAGGGCCAGAACTTTATATCCCTACATCAACCTGTCATGAGATAGGGAGTTCCCTAGGGAACTCTAGGGAGTGGGGGCAAAGTTGGACAAAGCAGCTCCCGTTTCCTGCAAGTGGGTTATGAATGCCTTAGTCCTGAAGGAGAGGGGAGCTGGGGGATATTCGACAACACCCATTACAAAACTGCCTGACATTTTCTCTTTCTGCCTTTCAAGACATGTCATGATTAGTAGAGGAAAACAAAAAGAAAGATGGAATAGGAAAAAAAAAACACAAAAATATGGTTAATTCTTAAGCAGGAGAACTAGCTCCTAGAAAATTGTGTCCTCTTTCGGCATATGGTAATGCTAAAGGGTAAAACAGAGGGCAATATATTGGATTGAGTTTCAGAATCCTGGAAATCCAGGTTTGAATTCCACATCAGCTATCTTGGGAAAGTAACTTTTTCTCTCTAGTTCCCAGTATCTTCTTCTCTATGAAATGGTTTTTGTAGTAAGACTTCTCTTGCAGAGTCAGGGAATTTGTCTGGGCACATGGATCAAAAGCCCCTACCTCAACATTCTTGCTACATTGCTTGGAGGAACTTAAATTTCACTTCTACTCCTCCCACCATGCAGTCATTCTGCCAGTAGTAGGGGTTGGTTTGGATTGAACCATTTACTGCTTCTCAAGTATATTCAAGAGATATATTGATGGCTGGCCTCAGCTAGGGGTGTGATCTATATTGCATAGGATTTTCTCTATGTGAAGCTGCTTGTCTGGGAAGCCCCACTCCAAACTCCTGACTCACTACATATATGCTTAACTGACCATTCTTGACCCCTCAAAATTAGGGGTTATCCAAACGCAGGAAAAAAATAAAAAGTAGTAGTTTCCTATCAGTCTCTACCTATGAGCACTTTTTCATGTTTCAAATGCCCTCTGTTAAAAGTCCCCAAAACTTTTATTATTCAGAGGTATATTACAGTTCCGTAACAGTTAATAAGCAGAAGCAACTATGAGAAACAATTGAAAGCTGAAGAGGCCTGGTGCGATTTTGGATCCCTACCAGATGTTCAAGGAAAGCCAACTGTTTTCTGAGCAGGTCACACCTGTTTAATTAGCAATAATAAGAGCCTTCAGATGATCGCAGAGAAATTAAATAGCTAAAGATAAATCACCTAAGAGGGCTTAATTTAATCCTAACCAAAGAGCGAACTGAATGCAATCTGAAAACATGATCACATGCAGAATTGTAGGTTAATGACCTTGTACTTTATAATTTAATGGTGCACACATAGTACCAGGCTAGAAGTAATGGATTATAGGAAATAAATACATATGCTGGCATTTTAAGAATAAATTATTTTAACACTAATTGAAATTAAATTGCCTTGTTTTAATATGATCTAGTAATTAAGCCACAAGTGGCTTGCTGCCTGCTTCTTGCCTCAGCAGAGACCAAATAAAAGAATTTGACTCAGCTAAAATATTTGTGAATATACCCCCAAACTTTTTCTTCCACTGGGGTGAGATTTAATGAGAATATTAATTATGTTCAAAATAATTATTTTGTTCTTTTTTGGCATGCTTCTGCAAATGTAAAGCATCACTATAACAAATTGGGTAAATCTGGCTTTCTTACTCTGTCCATTCTGAGTTGGTTCTCTTCCCAAGATGGGGACTGTTTGCAATGCATTCAGTTTTACCTTTCATCTATTCCTTAATACTGGATAAGTGCTATTCAAGTCTGGAATGATGTAGCAACTGTCACCTTAGTTCCCTCTGTGTGTAAACCTCCCCTGTTTTAACCAGATCACTTGTCCTCCATCTGTGCTCTCAGAGTCCTCTATATTCTCGCAACATTAAAATCGTCTGTTTATCAGTCTGTTTATGTGAATTCCTCTGGTTGGAATCATGATTCTCTTGTAACCCTAGATCTTGGAATATAGTAGGTGCTCAATAAACATTGATCCATTGAGGGAACATGGAAGGAAGGAAGTCTAACCTGAAGGTCAGCCAAATCACTGCTTGTCCATCTCTACTGCTATGCATTTAAAAAAACAAATACTTAGACTCTGCCTTGTGCAGAGAACTGTAAGAATTAAAGCACACACAGGTACACACACACCAGAAGAAATATAAGAAAATGTCCTGCTCTCAAACAACTTTGAGTTAATTTGGCAAAACAAGATATATGCACATTAAAGAACAAACAAACAAAACAACCAACCACAATAAAACAGCAATATTACCTGGATTTCAGACTTGTGAGAACCTGAGCATACAACCAAGTTACTGGAATCTGAATTTCTGACCTACAGAAACGGGAGCTTATAAATGGGCATTGTTTTAAGTTCATTAGTTTGTGTTACTTTCTTGCACAGCAACAAAAGAGTGAAGACTAATCTTGGCTAAATGCCCACTTAAGCAATAATAGTTTGCTATTATAGTCTATCAAGTGGTCTTTCTAATAATAGTCCAGCAGTGGTCAGAAAAACTAAGCCCTGCTCTTTTCAGCAATACACATTAAATCTGCCAAGTATGGGAGGTTGTAGATTCCAACAAGGAACAAGGTATCTGCCCATTTTCTTCTTTGCAAAAGTTTCATGATGAGTATTTTCTTGGTTTGGTGGTGCATAAGATGTCAATGTCTAGTTGCTTTAAGCAATTGTGGCACAATACTTTAGATGGACCAGTTAAAGAAATGCTTGGGTGTTTATGTCATTTAATCAGACTGAAATCTCTGTTCAGGGGAAATTAAGCTTGTCTCTAGATGAAGGGTGGAATCAATAGGCATTTTGAGCACCATTGTTTTAGTTAAAAATATATTTCATTAAATTAGAGTGGTGTATGATGGAGGTGTTCTTATAAATTATGAATAGGCTGTTGTTTGAAGAGAACAAGATGAGTCCTCTTTGCCAGAGATCAGTCAGACTGCATCTCAACAGGGACAGGCTTTCTAAGTTAGCTGATGATCAGATTTGGCTTTTCAGATCCAGGCGCCAATTTAATGCAATCACAATCTATGTGCAGCCTGACTCACTGAAGTGGACAGCTCCCCACAGGGCAAGTAATGACCTTCAGGAAGCCCCTGGGGGAAACTCAGCAGGATTTGGTGAAAGAGAAACTAAAGCAGGACAAGGTCTATAGGAAGCTAACTGGAAGATGGAGCTACCTGGGTGTCTTAGACAAAATCTTTAACCATTACATAACTACACTAGTATTACTGATTACCGCTAATAAAAGCAGTGACGATATTATATTAGTCATAATTTGGAGAGCACATGCTAAGTGCCAGGCACTGTGCTAAATGATATATTTTATTTAACCCTTGCAGGAACCATGGTTTTCCCTTTGCCATTTGTTTGGATGAGGAAATTGAGACTCAGAAGAGTAGTGACCTTGCAAGGCAATATGGCTAGTAATTTTCGTGCCAGAATTTCAGCCCAGGTTGTCTTATTTCAAAGCCCAATGCTTGTCTAATCTACTGTGACAGTTTGAAGTTATTTTATGAATCCCAAAAAGACAAAGATTATGTTCTTCAATTAATCCATTCCTGTGGGTGTGGGGCCCTTTTGATTGGACCACATCAGTGAGGCACCAGCCAGGTTGTGTATCCACCCTCTGGTTGGGTCTTATATAAATGGAAACACAGGGAGAGACACACAGAAAAAGGAAGCTGCTGTTTTGATCCTGCCGTGTGAGAGAATGGTGAAAGGAGAGAGAGAGAGCACTCCAAGTTCGCCTATTACCGTGAAAAGGCAGAGAAGCCCCAAGAGGCTGATTCTGAGTCTGGAATCAGCAGAGCACAGAGGCAAGGAAAGAGGCCCTGAGGGGCTGGGCCCATGGAGCAACACAAGGCTGAGGAGACGAGCCCTGCCATGGGCCTTATCATCCTGTGGCAGGACGCCAGGATCACCAGGAGCTGACTTTGGTGAGAAAGCATCTCTGATGGTGCCTTGATTTGGACATTTCATGGCCTCAGAACTGTAAGCTTTTATGCAAAATAAAATTCCCACTATAAAGCCAACCCATTTCTGGTACTTTGCATTGGCAGCCCTGTGGCAAACAGACATCTAGCCTTCCACATTAAAGTGCTACAGTTGAACCTGTGCCAGATAAACCAGTTTCTTTGCACAACAACATCAGCAGTTGGTCATTGCTTAGATTTGGGGGGAGGGAGGAGTGGCTATCAAAATTTCATTGTCTAAAATCCATTCCACATGTCTTCTATGAAATAAGATCACTTTGAGATACCACGGAAGGTCATGTTTAAATTCAAATTGTGATATGTATGGAGATAGAAGAGTGGTGATAGAAGGAAGGAGATATCTCACTTAACCATCAGGAGAATTAAGTCTCTTCTTTGGACTATCCCCTGATATCACATAGCACCTAATAAATGTGAAATAAGAGAAAACAGCATAGATGAAAGGAGAGCGCAGAACTCATAGAATGAAATGAAGAATAAATATAAGAAGGGAAAGTTGATTAGTTTTTCAAAAGGTCAAAAGTGTCTCAGTTGTTTAAGGGGAAAGCCATCCCCTCCCACAATTTAATTGCTCTAAAAGTCCAGGCAGGGTATTTGTAGAATATATATACACAATAAGCACAATAAGTATGGTAATAGCTGCTTAGCTGTTGAGCATTTTGGCATGTTACCCTAATTTGCTCTTAAGAAAAAAATTATAAATGAAAGGTGGGAGATTTTGATCTTCATTCATGGATGAGGCTATTGAGACTAAGCAGGAAAATGCCTCACCTAATGTCACACATTAGTTTAGTGGAGCCAGGTCCAGACTGGGTGTTTAACTACAAAAGCTCATTTTTTTTGTAGCTAAGGAAACGGGGACAGATCAAGAGAAGGCAACTCTGAAGGTAAGATGTTGGAGAAATATGTGAATATTGACTCCTTTTTGTCTGTGTCATTTTCCCTTCTTATACCCAGATCATGGCATTTAATATAAGAAAGCATATGTATATGTAATTATGGACATTCCAAAACATAGCTGCAAATCCTCTGATACTCTTCCCATCAACTTTATGCTCTAGAATCTGGATGGATTTATGACTGTCTCAAAGAATCATATATGGCAAAAATGACATCATGTGACTTCCATGTCTAGATCATAAAAGACCATATAGAGTTTTCCTTGTGTACTGGAAAACTAATTTCAGAACCCTGAACTATCATATCAGATGTCTGACTATCCTGAGGCTACCTTGCTGGAAAGGCCACAGTAGTCCCAACTGAACCCAGCCTTCCAACCATCCTTACAAGGTGCCAGACATGTACAAGTAAAATCATTATGTACCGTCTAGACCAGCCTTTCTGCCAGCTGGATATGAGATGTGATTTCCATCAATGCCACATGGTACTGAAGAATCATTTAGCCAAGCCTTGCTTGAATTCTTGATCCACAAAAGTGTGAGCTCTAATGAAGTGGTTGTCATTTTAAGTTACTAAATTTTGGAGTAGCAGCAGTAGATAGCTGGAAGCATGTGTATATGTGGGCAGGAGGAGAGATAGGAACATTGGTACTCCTAATGGCCTCATCCTAGACACAGGAGTTGGCTAAAAACAGTAGGGACAGAACATCATTTTGTTTTAAGAATATGACCATCCTTGATTTCTTTCTTTCATCTGTCTTGGCCACCTAGAATGGCTTGAATGGTTTTTAGATCACTGATTGGAAAGATGAGGGAATTGGGAAGGGGTGAAGAAGGTGACCTTGTTTTTCTTCATCATCCAATCCTGAGAAGAAAACACACATTTTTAAAGTCTGCCTTCAATTGAAATGGTTTGAAAAGACAGGCACTTAATAATGGAAATAGCAGATAGCAGATATTTTACCACCTCATGCTCTATTTAGAGGGGAGCGGGAATTTAGAGATATTGGCAGAGCCAAATATCAGTAATAATTATTATTACAGTTGGAACCACCAAATTATCTTCATCCTCTGTAGCAGCAGCATCAAATGTCTTAACTGTTCATCACAATAAGCCAGTGAGTCATGTAATCACACTTCCTGCTTGTAAAAGTGCTAAGTGCTTCAGAGTAAAACATAGGCTCTGATGGTGGTCAACCATCAGGACTTAATGTAAAGCTCAGAGAAACAACTCTAAATCTCCTTATCCTAGGAAAACTGGAGCTGAACAAGAAACACCCACACAAAATCCCTCCAAATACATACACATGCACACACACACACCACTGTGGCAGCTTTGTTTTGATGGCAATGGAAAGATGAATTATAACATAGGTTCTATCAGAGGTGCATACTTGATTTGTGCCTCTTAATAGGCTAGACCCAAAAGAAACTTAATCCAGACATATGTAACAATTGGAGAAAAGGCCGGCAGTTTCTCCTTACATGAAATTCAATCAGTGTTAGATGTTAGCATCTGGTCCTATGCCATGGACCCATGTAATGTGTGCATGAGAAGATACATTCCAGAGTCTGGATTTAAATTCCATCTTGGCCACCTAAGTTTCTGGGTTATTTTGGAAATAATATTTTATCTCTCTGGAATTTTTTTTTGTATTTCTTTTAAAATGAATTTTATTGATACATATTAATAAAGAATAAACCCATCCAAAGTATACAATCAGTGGTATTGTGTATAATCACATAGTATTTTTTTTCTTTCCAGTTTTTTTTTTTTTCTAATATTTTAAAAGATGCTTAGATTACATAAATGTTACACAAAAATTACAGGGATTCCCATGTTCTGCCCCCCCCACCTCCCACAACCTCCCAAATAAACATCTTTCATTAGTGTGGCACATCACCTGCAATGGATATACACATCCTGGGGCTTTGCCACTAAGCATGGACCATAGTTCACATTGTAGACCACACTCTCTCCCACACAGTTCTGCATGTTATATGCTGATGTAAAATGGCCTATATCTGACATTGTAATGTCACTCAGGATAATTCCCAAGTCCCGAAAAAGCCCCTGTATGACAACTGCTTTTCCCTCTCCCTGCCCCCAAAGCGTCCAGTGGCCACTGGCTCTGCATCAATGTTGTAATTTCTTCCATTGCTTGAATTCCAATATGTTTACAACAGAATACCAGTAAGTCCACTCTAGTCCATAGCTCTTACCCCAATCCTGAAGAGTCTGGGATGGCGATGTCCACTCTGCCTCCAAGTGAGAGGGGGCTTATCTCCCATGGATAAGATGGATGGGATTATCCTTCTTGCAGCTGCACACTCTCTCCATTCCCTGGGATGGCTGTTGTCCATCATTGTCTCCCCGCCAGGTGTCTTGTTGAGTCCATTGAGCTGTAGAGTAGGAGTTGCAGCTCCACTGAGATTCCAGACACAGCTGGACCATGGGCAGGCCAAAGGTTCCAGTCTCTGGAAGCACACCTACAAACTCCAGCACCACATATAGGTTTGAATAGAAGAGACTGACGGACCATGTGCAGGGAGGACTTATTCGAGTCCAACTCTGTCATTCTCAGGAGCACAGATTCCAAAGTAGAGCCCACTGATAAGGCATCAGTCTCTGGGGCTATCCCCCCTTATATAGGACCTGGGTGTCTCCAGAGCCCTCAGGAGCCCCTCTGTTTGGGGTGATATCCACTTTGGTGTTCTATGAGATCCTACTGAGGTGTGTGTAAGCATTACTTCTGGGATGACCTCCCGACTCTCTTTGAAGTCTCTTAGGCATATGAACTCATTTGTCTTTACCTTTTCCCCCTTTTATTCAAGGTCTTTTCCAGTCGTATTGCCACTTGGCACTTGGTAGTAATCCCTTGTTGCCAGGGAGCTCATCCCCAGGAGTCATGTCCCACACTGGGGGAAAGGTAATGCATTCATTTAATTTGAATTTTAAAATTCAAAAAATTTAAAACATTTAAAAATTTTTTTTTCTTTTTTTCCCATTTTTTGAATATCCCAATCCTTTAATTTAATTTTATTTTTAGTGGTTTTTTTTTTAAAGTTTCCATGTATTTTATCTCTTACATTTAAACTTATCATTATTATTTCATTTTCCTATTAACTGATTTTGGCTATTAAACAGGCTTCATCTTTAAGGAAGGTTTGTATCACAGAAGGGTTACAACAGGGGCGGGAGAGGATCATTGGTGAGGGGTGTCAGGGATGGCGGTTTCATGGGAGGAAGTTCATCTGAATATACATAAAAGATATATAAAATTGTCCAAATGATCAAGGGGTGGGGCATGGTCACAGTGGGTGGAGAATCACTCAATGAGAGAACACTGAATTTCCAGCCTGGAGATCTCTGCCACATTTTCCAAGGGAGCAGCAACAGTCCCCAAGTGCAGGGGCAGTGGCTGGCTAAGGGTTCTTGTTATTGATGACTAGCCTTATGAGTCTTCACTCTTGTAATTGAAACTTAGCCTATTGTTACGTGGTGCCTAAGGGTTGTCTCCTGAGTGCCTCCTTGTTGCTCAAATGTGGCCTTTCTCTAAGCCAAACTCAGCATATGAATACATTACCTTCCCCCCAGCGTGGGACATGAAATTTTATTTCCCTCCTTTTAAAATAGGGATAATGATATTAGCTACCACATAGTGTCCTTAAGATTAAATGAATTAATGCATGAAAGAACTTAATGTAGTACCTGACTTAAGTACATGTTAGATAAAGCAAAAAATGGCAAGACTGGGTATGAAAGGTGGACCTCAAGGATTCATATGAGAAGCCACATATTGGGGGTGGGTCAGGCCAGAACAAAGAAGACCATTTGAAAATTGATAGCCAGACCATATGGGATGATACTCAAGAGGGGAAGTATTAGCTGGAGAAATCTGCAACCAAGGGGATCAGATGACAAAGGAGATTTTGAGCAGAGGGTGGAAATCAGAGCCTGGAGACATTTTATATATACATGTGGCTAAAGCCACTTTATCTCGCCATTGGCCCTAGTGACACTAGAGTATTTAAAGAGATGCCAGTAGAATGGACACCAAAAACTAAGATAGGACGTCAGATATTATTTTCAGAAATCTAACTGCCACTCGGTTCTCTTCATCCTTACCATAAAACTCCTTTATTATTTTATCTTGTCAGACTTTATCCCTGGAATTGTACTTTGGTCATTGTGACCTTTGCTATGGCTTGGACCTGTTAATAACCGTTTCTAAGTGAAATATCAGCCAGAGAGCCTGGAAAGGATATTAAACGTATTTTAGGAGACTGCCAATCTATACCCACTAATGTAAGCTCCACACTCTTGACACTGGAGGGCACATTATAGCACATGCCCCAATTATATGTCCCCCAATGCTCTGCAAAAGCAGCCCCAGTTAAATGTAACAGAAGACATCTGAGTCAGGTCTCTAGCTTGGAAAGATGAGTAAGTGAATGAGACAGATTGCAAATCCATAGATACAGAGGTAAATTCTAATTGGTGGATGTGAGAGGTGCTGTAAAGTCAAGGGTAGGCCTTCTATTATCAGCCCATGCAGCCACAAATCCACAAAGGATTCGAGTCCCATAGGAAGCAGATGAGATGAAAGAGAATGGAGCAGATGAGGAGAGAGAATCAGAGCAACCACTAGAAGAGATTAAGACATTAAGATGAAAGAGGCTCACACCTTGATTCTCCTGATGCCTGTTCAAGGTTTCTTGTGTTCCTGTGAGACCACGCTGTGATCCCTACGTTGTCCCTACATTTGAGCTTGTTTCTCTTTCTTGCCACAAAATTGGTCGTAACTAGAAGAGAAACCTTGTGTTCATTCTGAAAGCAGAGTTAGAGGAGCCAGCTAAACCTTTTTTCTCTTACAGCCGGGGTTCTTAACCATTTTTTTGTTCCATGGACCCCTTTGCCAGTCAGGTGAAAACCACAGACCCCTTACTAAGTCCTCACTATCCTGTATATTATTTAATAAACATATCACACCCACACCAACACGTCCCAAAAAGAATAATGTTTTTGTTTTTGTTTTTTAATTTAAATTTAAGGTCATTGACTCCTTGTTAAGAACCCATGCCTTAGAGGGTCAATGAACACTGTTTAATGCAATGAGAATGATTTGGGGAAACCATAAACAAAATATCTACAACTGGCTGAGACAATCACAGAGAAGCTCTATTTTATTTACTTCACCTAAAGGAAGACATAGTACCTCAGCCTAGAAAGGATTTCTGAGGTTAGGTAGAGGCCTCACGGCCTACTGGAAATAAGGATGGGGCTCTGCTGTGACAATGACCAAAGTTTGAAATCCAACATGCCTGTTGATTCATTATGTGATACTTCCATTCCATATCTCTACAATGAGCAAAGGAATAAATATTTTGCATGTGTTTTATACACATTAAATGTAACAGAGTCTATAGAGTTCCTGGTTCTATGCCTAGCATATAGTAGCTGACCTCTTGCTTGCTTATACAATGTTTTCATGTAAATTCGAAAAGGAACCCCTTCCTGGGTGGACAAGTTGGCAAGTGGAGTATGGGCTGGATTTTAGTCTCTATTTGTCCCTTGGCTGAGTGGCCTTCTGCATTGCACAACCTGCATAATAGCACATGGAGGCCCTGCATAGGTGGCATTAAATAAGCATAAAATGTTGTTGCAGATAACATACATCCATATATCCTTCAGGAAGGTAGCACGGACACACACGAAACTTGTGACTAGTATTTTTTTTTTTTTTTTTTGCACCTCACAGTTTCATTAAAAAGATGAATAGTAGGGGTGAAAGCCAAGTGTTATCAAGGTCTTCAGGTGGATGGTAAAATCAGTACAATCCAGACTGTTGTCAATATCATCAATTATATTTCATTGGGCATAAATGAAAGTGGTTTGCAGTTACAGATTGCAGATAATTTTTTTTTTTAACCTGATGCTTGGTCACATGACATCCTAAGCACTGAATCAGAAGCAGGCTGAAATGAAGAAACTTACACACACATCACTCACTTCCAGAGGCTTGGCTACCAGGTGGGAAGCAGTTGATCTATCTGTAATGCAAGTACTTAATTCAAATTAACACTGGAGGGAAAAAATGATTTCATGAACATGGAGAGTAAAGTTTGCTGACATATTTATTAATTTCAACATGCCAACACTTTTCACTCAATGAAATTTTTTACTGACTTTTCCTATTGAAGATTGGAAGATCGGTTAATCTTTGGACCTTTTGGATGGTCTTTCCTGGGTCTCAGTGGTCTTTAAATCTGTCAGGGAGGAACTTATTCAATCTGACTGGATGCTACAAATGGTAGCAGTCCAAGGTCCTGCTCTAAAAGTGACATTGACTACCTCAAGTGGCATTTTACAGTTATGACTGCCATTATGCACATTAGCAATGGCATGGAGACATTGAAGTTTTTCCTCCTCTCCTGTATGAGAGATCGACATTATAAAACAGACTCATGACACACCACGCCAGGCCTCTGAGGACAGTGCTTAGCCAAAGGGTGTTGAATTTTTATGGGAGAGGGAAGGGATGGTAAAAAGAACTCAGAACAAGGAAATTTTCTGAGAAAATTTCTAAAAACAAGGGGACAGTAATAGATAGAAAGAGTGTCTTGAGTAAATGCTGAGAACTGAAAAATATCTGTTGGGAGACAAGGCAGAAGAAACCACTTTGTTCCCAGATTTGGCAGGCCTAGCTATGTGTGTTGAAGTATCTGAAATGGAAAGGGTCAGAAAGCCTTCAATCTAACATACTCCTCTGTGTGAAGAAGGTCATGAGGAAGCCAAGAATGGCAATGCTTCTGCCAGCAGAGTCCTCTAGGGTTTGTTTTCCATCTGTCTGCCTCATAAGGCAGGGTTTCAGCCCCTGATGCCAAACAAGAAAAGCAGTGGATTTTCTGTGAGGTAAATCTAAAAGTGCCTGGCACACAGTAGATGCTCAATAAAGGGGTCCTCCCCCCTTCCTCACATACGATGCCCTAGTATTCTCCTATTAGCATCAAAGGAGGGAAGGGAAATTCTGCCCAAAGGTGAGCTGGGCCTGAGGATCCCCTGAGTCAGTGATAGGAATCTGCTTCCTCAGAGATATTCCTGGGTTCAGGAAGCCCCTCACCCTCTGCCTTCTCCAGCAGCCAGGTAAATACCCACCTCAATGGAAGGGGAATACCAGCAGGCTGGCAGTGAGGAGAGGGTCTCAGCTAATTGTATACCAGAGCCACTCCCATTGGCAAGCAGAGCAGGTGGTACCTCTGGTGACCATCACAGGGCAGACTCTCTTGTCCACACCCATGCCCTCCAGTGCACTTCGGTGGCTAAATGCTAGGTGCAGTCTTTAGAATCAAAAAGCAAACAGACCAGAATTTGAGATATTATGGGGAGAGCTTAGTATCTTGCCTGAAACCCAGTAAGCATATTTTTCAAATGTGTCATTGCTTTCACTTAAGACTCGACCACTAGAGAAGTTAAGTTAACCACCACCCTCCATTCTACCTACATGCAGAGCCTATTTTAATGCCAATTCCCCTGACAGAGGCACCTAATTAAGTTACCAACAACCAGTATGAATCCGTATCCCATCACCTTCCTACATGAGAGGAGTGATAATGGGGAAACTTGAGCAGCCAAGGGTAAGAGGATCAAGGAAGGGGCAAATAAACAAAAGATCAGCATTTCCCAAACCTCAATGAATTTCATAATCTTTACTGAAAAACAGGAGGTCATTTACTAGCTATTATCTTATTATCATAAATATAAAATAAACAGTAACACCACAAAGTCCATTGAAATACTATTAGGGTATGGGCTACAAGGAGCTATTTTTAACATCAAGAAAACTCAGAATTGTAAATTGAACAGGAAAACTACAATACTGAGAATCTCATTTGTTCTGAAAAGGAAAACTTAAAGGATTGAGAAAAAAATGGGAAGATGGAGAGGAATCTAGTGCAGAGAGTAATTCTTTATTCTTCGGCTTTTAAATCTAAGTATCAGAACAATTTGAGTGCACAAAGTGTCCCCAAAATGAAATTGAACTATCACGGTCTGTTTTCAACAACCAGCATGAAATCCCTCTACCTTCTGATGATGAAACTCAAGTAATTTGAAGTGAACTTTAAGGTTCATAGTTGTTTTGGTGTCTGAATTTTCCTGGGTCTTAATATTTGAGTAGGACTTTCTAAATATGAAGCCATGGGCAAATCAGTTGAATTCTCCAAGTTTCATCTCCCTCATCTATGAGTTGGGAATAATATTAATATCTAACTCACAGGACTTATATGAGGCAAACAAGAGAGCTGGCATAAAGTACTTGTCCAAGTGCTTGGCACATGGTAAGTCCTCAATGTTTTTTTTTTCTTACTATTAATCACCATCGTCATCATCAGTGCCATCATCATCACAATCATTATTTAACACAGAGAACATTATCCTATGCTGCATTATCCTAGATAGCCTTTGGCCACAAGTTGGTCAGTTAGAACTTGAGTACCTCACGAAAACCTAAGCCTGTTTAAAGGCTCAGAATTTGAAGCCAGACACAGAGAACTCCCTGAGGAGAAGCCACCCCAAATAGAGGCTCCTCAGTGAGCCACATAACAGCAGGGAATCATTCAACTCCCCATCAGTAGAAGAGGGCTGATCTAGGGCTACTGATCCCAAACAGCCCACCCTAGCTTTGGTGGTTAGGGACACTAGGCTTTAGGATTGTCACCAGTAGAGGCAAGCACTCAATGAATAAATGAAGCACCAAACCACACAGGGTAAGCAGCTGCAAGCTTTCATGAGCATTAATTTTGCTTAATATTACAAATTTTAAATGCTGCAAATACATAAAAGCACAACAAATAGAAAAGCACAAAGTGATCATTAGGATTATAATGTGTGTGTGAATACGCAATCAGAATGGGCACACTGCAAATAAAGTGCTATAGAAATGTTAAATACTTCACCATTTACAACTACAATAATGTGTTATATGGCTGAAGTTCTTAAGTACTTTATGTTCTCTGTTTGGTATGAAGTCATTAATTCCATTTATACAATTAATGAAGAATCCCTGAGTCCAAATTAGGAGCCAGAAGAAAACAAAATCTGGAATTAGAGGCAAATGGTGGATCATTTTTCTCTTAATCCATAATAATGCTTTGCTAAATAACAAGCTTTATTCTGAAACCTATTTTAAATGCTGCAGAATCCACACTAAAAAGAACTGGTTATTATCATTACATTGATTATTTTGAGTTGGATGACCCACACATTGCAAGGACCCAGAATGACAGGTGCTAAAATAGCCTCCTCTAAGGCATTCATATTCCAATCAGCCCTAATAAGCTAAACCAGCATTTTTCTAAGTACCAGTGAAATAGATCATGGAAGAGAGTGTCCACTGATTTTAGCCCCCGCCCCCCCTGCCGCCAATACGGCAAGGCCACCCATTTAAAAAATTTGACCCCTTTCATCAAGGGTGACTCTTTTTTTTTTTTTTTTTTTTAGATTACATAAATTACATAAATGATACATTGGAAATATAGGGTGATTCCCATATACTCCCCTCCCCTCCCCCACTTTTCCCCATTAACGACATCTTTCATTAGTGTGCTACATTTGTTACAATTGATGAACACATATTGAAGCATTGCTACTAAGCATGGTCAGTAATTTACATTACAGTTTACACTTTGCACCACACATTTTTATAGATTTTGACAAAATGTATAATGGGCTGTATCCGTCATTTATCTTAATGGTGAGGGGAGTGAGCCCCGGGCCCAGACAAATCTTGTTTGAATCCCAGCTCCATTACAAGCTGCATAACCTTTGGGTAAGTCACTTGTATTAGTCAGCCAAAGGGGTGCTGATGCAAAGTACCAGAAATCTGCTGAGTTTTATAAAGTATATTTATTTGGAGTAGAAGCTTACAGTCACAAGGCCCTAAAGAGGCCAGCTCAAGATAACATAAGAGGTACTTTCTCACCCCAAATCATAGGCCACGTATTGGAGCAAGATGGCAGGTGCGAGGATTCAGCCTTCCTCTTCTTAAGGCTCCGTGGTTCCACCTTCTTCCAATAACAGCTGTAGACTGGGATAAGTCTCATCTCTCTCTCGGGGCTCATTTCTCTCTGGGCTCAGCTTCTCTGCTCTCTCCAAAAGGCCAGCTGTAAACTATCAGGCTCTCTCTCTTCCCAGGGCCTCTGCCATGTCTATGGAGCCATCTCTATTCCTCTGTGTTCTCCTTCTCTGTGCCTTTACTTCCCAGGGCTCCAGCATCAAAACTCCTTTCTCTGCTCTGCCATGTTGTTTTCTGTGAATCCTCGCTCACCAAGGGGCAGGGATTCAACATCCTACTGACATGGCCCAATCAAAGCCTTAATCATAATTTAATCAAGTAAAAGTGAAACCTCTGAATTTAATACAAGGTAATATGCCCAGAGGAACAGACCAGTTTACAAACACAATCCAGTATCTATTTTTGGAATTCATAAATAATACCAAACTGCTACCATACTTAACATTTTTAAGTAGAGGTTTCCTCATCTTCAAAATGAGTATACCAACTTACAGGGTTATTGGCAGAAGTATTTATTTTTATTTATAAATAGGTAAATTCAGAAAGAGAATAAAAGAAAAAGAGATAAAATGAAAAGAAAGAAAAGAGAATTCCAGATACATCTTTCTGTCCAAAGGACCTGAGAAAGGACAGACTAGAATAATCCTTCCCATAGTCGGAAGTCTGCCTGAAATGCATTGAAAAGTCCCCAGTGACAAAGAATGTGAGTTTAAAAGAGACAGAGCCTCCTTCTTGAAGTCTGGGCTCCAAAAGACACCAGGGTATCAACATCCTGTTGCTTTTTGTTGATGTCTGCATGTTAGTGCTGGGGTGTTAGGGCATGTGTATGTTTGTATGTGTGTGTGTGTGTACTTCCCCAGAGAAAGCAGTGGGGAGTCTAAACCTTGAATGTACTTTCCAGTAGAGAAAGCCTTCAGCTGGATGACCTTCAGAGAAAAGTTTTGTCCTTCACTCCCAAATTACAAGGTATAATTACAGAGGGAAGTTACAGCAAAAGGGCATAATGCTACTTAAGTGACTTTTATTAACCGCTGTGGCCACACATATCCTTAGACCCATTAGGGAACGTACTTCAGCTCCAGCCTGTGTCTGCTGGGATCCAGCCTAGCATCAGTAGGTAGCTACTTTTTTTTTTTTTTTTTATTATTATGGGTAAAAATCAAAATTCTCACAATACATACAAACATTTGCAAAATGATATATAAATATATATGCATATATGTGTATTTGCTTACAAAAATGTTATTTATATATATATATACATATATTTTAAGAGGTGCTTAGATTACCCAAAATATTACACGGAAATCACTGGGATTCCCATGTTCCCCACCTCCCACACCTCCCACCACATCCCACACAAACATCTCCCACAGTGTGGCCCACCACCCTCAACGAACTTACACATTCTGGAGCCTTGCCACCAACCATAGACCACAGTTCACACTATAGACCACACTCTCTCCCACTCAGTTCTGATTTAAAATGGCCTACATCCGTTGCCACAACAGTACTCAGGACAACCTCCAACTCCCAAAGAAGCCCCTGTATTTCAACTGCTCATCCCCTCCCTACCCCAAAAGTGTCAAGTGGCCACTGGCTCCACCTCATTGTTATAATTTCTTGCATTGCTAGAATCACCATATGTGAACAAGAGAATACCATCAAGTCCACTCTAGTCCATAGTTACTTTTAGAGGCAGCATCTTTCTCCATTGTGACAAAGTAAGATAACCAATCTAGTGTCCTGAAAGACATTGTGACTTCATGAAACCACACATCAGTAAGAGTAGAGGACTGTGTTTGACATTGAGATGACCTGCACAGATGCCCCTTTAATGAGAACTTGTTGTCCAACTGCCAGAAGTGCTTCCAGCAGACAGACTTTTCAGGAATTCCATCAGCAACAGATAGCTATCCTACACAAGGTAACCCATATCCAATGCCTGATTAACCCAACTTGGACAACTCTGATGATCCATGTTAGCTCCAGAGCCCTAAGTGGGATTCATTAAAGCTATTGTTGGCCCATATCACTGCTGAACTTCTCTCTCTGTCTAATCCTGTTTTTGTTCTCTCTCGTGCACAGGTGTTGATTATAACGGCATGTCCAAATAAATAGCCGGCATGCTAATCTTTATATAAGAGTTTGTCTCTTGGTAAACACAGTCTGCTATGGTGACTGTATATTAAACTTTCAAACAATGCTACTTTAGAGAGGAAACAGGGTAGTCAATAATTTTACTTGGGCAACAATCCTAAACTAAGATACTTATGGTAGTATATTAGTCAGCCAAGGGGGTGCTGATGCAAAGTACCAGAACTCTGTTGGCTTTTATAAAGGATATTTATTTGGAGTAGAAGCTTACAGTTACCAGGACCTAAAGAGTCCAACCAAAGGTACCATAAGAGGTACTTTCTCATCCAAAGTCTGCTGCTACGTGTTGACACAAGATGGCGGGTGATGTCTGTGAGGATTCAGCCTTCCTCCTTCCTCTTAAGGCTCCATGGTCCAAGCTTCTTCTGATCTCAGCTGTAGGCTGGCATAAGGCTCATCTCTCTCCCAGGGGCTTGTCAGTTTCCAGGCTCAGCTGCTCTGTTCTCATCACAAAGTCTCTCCAGGTGCTCACTATCTGTTTGCCATTCTCCTCCAGACTAATATAATCCACAGAAATTGCAGAAAACTTGCAGCCCTTGGACTTGATTTGCATCCATGAATATGCAACACAGAATTCCTAGGGCAGGAAATTTTCTGTGTGAAGGGTATCAGTGTTGTACAAGGCTGCACAAAGTGCTTTCTTGTACTGAGTAGAAAATTCAGACCTCAGGGATGAAGAGAAAGAGGGAAGCACCCCTCTTCCATTTTTTTTCTACCTTTGCACCTTGTATTCCCATCCCTGAGCTATTTTCTGGCTAGCATAGAAGCAGGAGGATAGAGGATGTGACTTTAGAGTTTCTTCAGCCCTAACCATTGAATGATGGTAAGAAAACTATTTAAATAGTACCCCAAACACAACAGGTACTATAATATATGCTATTCTTAAATGCATAGCTAGTTAATATATCATAAATTTTAAAAGATATGAAGTTTAATATTTTATATTATCAAGCAATTCTATTTTTATTTCAAAGTAAATGTTCATTAAAAAGATGTTTTAGACTAGATCAAACGGGGTATTTAGTGGTCAGTGGAAATGTTGTTCATTACCTTACAGTGATGGACACAGGACATGATAAATATCATCAAAATGTATAAAGTTGTACAGTCTAAAATGTAAACCATACTGTAAACCATTGACAATGTTTAATAGCTATATTTCACTATCTGTAAAATAGTTATAACAATGCTACTATCCACATACAAAAAGGTTCTAATATGGGGTGAAGAAAGGGGGAGGAGGTTGGGTATATGAGAGTCTCTTGTATTCTGTGTGTGATTTTGCTGTGACCTAAAACTTCTTTGAAAATTAAATGAAAAAATAGTGAGACACTGGGGAGTGAGAGGGGGAAGGTGCCATGGTACAGACTGGACACCCGATATTGCAGTGATAAAAGGCAAAAATGTCAAAAAAAATATATTTTTTTAAATTTCTTTTTCCCATTTTTTGAATATCCCAATCCTTTAATTTTATTTTATTTTCGTTTTTTTTTTTAAGTTTTCATATATTTTATCTCTTACATTTAAATGTATAATTATTATTTCATTTTCCTATTAATTGTATTTGGCTATTATATTGGCTTCATCTTTAAAGAAGCTTTGGGTCACAGAAGGGTTACAACTGGGGTGGGAGAGGATCATTGGTGGGGGGTGTCAGGGATGGGGGGTTCATGGGAGGAAGTTTACCTGAACATACATAAAAGGTATATAAAATAGTTCTAATGCTCAAGGGGCATGATCACAGTGGGTGGAGAATCACTCAATAAATGAGAGAATACTGATTTCCCAGCCTGGAGAGCTCTGCAACATTCTCCAAGGGAGCAGCAACAGTCCCCCAGGTACAGGGGCAGTGTCTGGCTAAGGAGGATGATCCATTGATGGGCTCTTGTTATTGATGACTAGCCTTACGAGTCTTTGCTCTTGAAACTGAAACTAAGCCTATCATTATGGGGTGCCTAAGGGTTGTCTCCTGAGAGCCTCCTTGTTGCTCAAATGTGGCCTCTCTCTAAGCCAAACTGAGCATATGAATGCATTACCTTCCTCCCAGCATGGGACATGATTCCTGGGGATGAGCCTTCTTGGCAATGAGGGATTACTACCTAGTGTCAATTGGCAATATGACTGGAAAAAGACCTTGAATAAAAGGGCGAAAAGGTAAAGACAAATGAGTTCATATGCCTAAGAGACTTCAAAGTGAGCCGGGAGGTCATCCCAGAGGTAATGCTTATGAACATCTCAGTAGGACCTCATAGGCTTCCAATGTGAATATCACCCCAAATACAGGGGCTCCTGAGGGCTCTGGAGACACCCAGGTCCTATATCAGGGCAGATAGCTCCAGAGTTTGGTGCCTTATCAGTGGGCTCTACTTTAGAATCTGTGCTCCTGAGAGTGACAGAGTTGGACTCAAATATGTCCTCCCTGCACACGGTCCATCAGTCCCTTCTATTCAAACTTATATGTGGTGCTGGAGTTTGTAGGTGTGCTTCCAGAGACTGGAGTCTTTGGCCTGCCCATGTGCCAGCTGGGCCTGGAATCTCGGTGGAGCTGCAACTTCTACTCTACAGCTCAATGGACTCACCTGGGAGACCTGGCGGGGAGATGATGATTGACAACAACCATCCCAGGGAATGGAGAGAATCTGCAGCTGCAGGAAGAATAATCCCATCCATCTTATCCATGGGAGATAAGCCCCCTCTCACTTGGAGGTGGAGTGGATATCACCATCCCAGACTCCTCAGGATTGAGGGGAGAGCTATGGACTAGAGTGGACTTACTGGTATTCTGTTATAGACATATTGTCATTCAAGTAATGGAAGAAATTACAACATTATTGTGGAGCTAGTGGCCACTGGACGCTTTGGGGGCAGGGAGAGGAAAAAGCAATTGTAATACAGGGGCTTTTTGGGCACTTGGGAATTATCCTGAGTGAATTGCAATGACAGATATAGGCCATTTTATATCAGCATATAACATGCAGAACTGTGTGGGAGAAAGTGTGGTCTACAATGTACACTATGGTCCATGCTTAGTGGCAAAGCCCAGGATGTGTATATCCATTGCAGGTGATGTGCCACACTAATGAAAGATGTTTATGTGGAAGGTTGTGGGAGGTGTGGGAGATGGGGCATATGGGAATCCCTATAATTTTTGTGTAACATATAATCTAAGTATCTTTTTAGAAATAAAAAAAAAATCATTAAAAACAAAAAAAAGATGTTTTAAACAAAATAGAAAAGCACCCATCATGTCTGGTATATCCCAGAGAAAGACTGTGGGCCAAAGCCAGCCTGAGGTCAATTGACTTTACCACAACACTATCACCTTCAGTCATCATTGTCAACATCATCATCATCACCAAATGAGTAGTATTTTTCTTGAATTCATTGATGTGTCCCATAGCTTTGACATATTCTGGAGGATCCCCTTAGTGCAAGTGTTCTTAACATGTTTTGTTCCATGGACCCCTTTGCCAGTCAGGTGAGAACCATGGACCCTTACGAAGTCCACACTATACTGTGTATTATTTAATAAATATATCACACCCACACCAACACGACCCCACAAGAATAATGTTTTTTTGAATTTCAATTCAAGCTCACAGACCCCTTGTTAAGAATGCTTGCCTTAGTGTAACTATCTCCTTGGAGGAGATAGTAGGACCTCTGGCTTCAGCTAGACTTGCCCCTGGGTGAGATCCTCCCCAGGAGCTGGTGTAGAATCTCCTCACTCCTGCGCCTCTGAGAGCTGAGGCCTTCACAACTGGGGGCAGCAGGGAAGGAAGGTCAACCCTGAAGTCTGTGACTGGCTGTGAGACCACTGAATTTTGGGGTGCTCAGAACTGCATTTACAATCAGTAGTACATTACCTATGAATGTGACAGTGTCCAAACAGTAAAGAGTAGTGGTTACAAAGCAGAGTCTTTGGTGTCAGACTAGATCCAAGGGGACAAACCATTTACCAAAAGGAGGACCAGGAAAGGGAGGGGAATTAGTATTCTCTGATCATCTACCCTGGGCCAGGCCAGATGCTTTGAAATGCTACTGTTAGTTGAACAACCTCATTAGGTGTGCATTCCTATTCCCATTTCACAGATGAACAAAATGAGATTGAGAGAAGTTACACACATTGCCTGAGTTCACAAAGTCAGTAAATGGCAGAGGGAAACTTGGACTCTGCTTGACTCCCATCCCAGTCCTATCACCACCACCATAGTGGCAGGAGAAGTGGGGATCCTGGCCCTGGCTCTCTCATTAGCTCGCTTCAGGCAAGATTTTGGGAAACATACTCTTCTGGGTCTCCTGTCCTCTGAATAAAATGTGTGACTTGGGTTAGAGTTTCTCTACATTGTCTTTAGGCTACAAGATTCTCACTCTCTGGCCCAAGGTAGCAATGCCACATGCTTCTAGGTGAGAGATGGAGGCCACACAGAAGCTTGTTCGAAGTCAGACTTTGCTGGAGCTCCAGTGACCAGAATGTACTATGTGCAGAGAAATTTCTCTGGGTACCATCTACAGTGAGGTGGGTTTCCCATCGACACTATGAGGTGATGCCTTCCTTTGTCTAGAAAGTGCGGAATAGCCATGTGACTTCTGGAGTTCTCTGTTCACATTAGGCAATTCTTACCATCCTTTGTACCTCTGACCTTTGTCATAAACCAAACTCAATGGGTCTCAGTTTTACCAGCTCTAACAGGGGAATATTCCTTCTTTTGCTACTCATTTTGGTCACCCAAAAGTTAAATGACAAAATGAGATGTAAAAAGCTAGAATGATCTCATAATATAAGGTTTATGACTACAATTGGAAGTGATTAAACTGAGAATTTTTTTAAAAAAGATTGAAATGATTAAATGCTGATTAGTTTTAAAATTTATGCATGCTTACATTGATATTTTCTTCCTCTCTCTGTCTCTTTCTACACACACACAAATCCTAATAAATGGGCAGAGTTTGAATTCTCTGGCAAATTTATTTACAACTGCCAGTGTTTTTCAACATGCGGCCCTAGAACACTGGTTTCAGATCACCTGGGGTACTTAGCAGATTCTGAGGCTCTACCCCAGACCACCTAAGTGAAACTGTTGAGGAGGGAAAGAGGAGCAGGAAATGGCATTTTTAGCTAAATCTCCAAAAGATTCCTATGCAGATGACTCATAAACAAAGCTTCGAGGAATACAGACAAACATGACTCTTCTTACTCTGATTTCTTTAAAAAGCAGCAAGATGACTGAATGTCTAGGAAGAAGGTTGGGTTATGGGTATAGGTCCACTGTTGCTGGTATGGCTGGCTAATCTGGCCTCTGAAAAGCTGGGAGATCTGTCACGTCAGGGGTGGAGGACGCTGCACTTGTCATGGAATACACAGTTTTATCAATCCATTTGCAGAAGCAGGTATAATGATCAGCATTCTTGCAAGCCTCCAAATGCTTGGGAGGAGAGGAAGAGAAAACCAATCCAGAGGGCGTGTGAGTTGGCTCTCCTCTGCTCTCGTGAAAGAAAATTATCTCTTTACCTGGAGGTAGCTCAAAATTTAACAACAGCAACAAAAATGAAATGCAAGATTTCATTCTGCTCCATTTCCTTCCACCACACATAGCTCCATCATCCTCTAATAAACGTGCCTCCCAACTCCTGCTGCAGCCAATGTTCAGTGGCAGGAGATGCTTTTGAAAGCATCATGAAAAGTTGTGATGCCATTGCTCCCTTTCTTGAATAGTCTGTACTGATCAAGCAGCTGTGGACAGGAATGAAGAGGGTGGTGGTGTTATCTGTGTCAGCAGCTGGAGTCCCTTTAAATAAGCGAGTCAGGCAGCACCAACTCCTGTCCTAGGACAAAGCTTCCCTTTGCTTTGTGTCTTCAGAGCCAGGGTTTGCCAAGGAGGTGAGCATTGATTTCTAGTTGGGAAAAATCACTGGCTTTGAACCTTGTGGTACACAGACTAATGCCCCCTCCCCCTTTCTTACCCCCACCAGGATGTCCTGTACCTACTCCCAGAATCTGTGAATATGTTAGGTTACACGGCAAAGGAAGAGTAAGGTTGCAGATAAAATTAAGTTTGCGAGTCAGCCGAACATGAGATGGGGAGATTATCCTGTTTTATCCCAGTGGGCCTTATATAACCAAAAGTGTCCTTAACTGTGGAAGAGAGAGGAAGAGTCAGAGTCAGAGTGATATGCTCTGAGAAAGACTAGGCCAGCCAGTGCTAGCTTTAGGAACTCAGGAAACCTCTAGAAGTTGTTAAGGTGAGAAAAATGGATCCTCTCTTGGAGTATATAGAAAGGAACGCAGCCCTGAGGACACCTTGACTTTAACCCAGTGAGACCCATTTTGGAATCTTGACTTCCACAACTGTAAGATAATATATTTGAGTTGTTTTAAGCTACTAAGTTTGTGGTATTTTTTATAGCAGCCCATAAGAAACTAATATAAATCCCTAGACTATTAGGCCATCCATGGAGACTTCACGAACATGCAGTGGACAAGAGCATGGGTTCTGGAAGCACACAGAAACCCAATACTCTCAATTATTAGCTGTGTGACATTGGGACAGGTGCTTCAATTTTGTGAGACTCTATTTCATTTTCTGTAAAGTAGGAGTAATAACATTAACTACCTCATAGAGTTTCTGTGAATACTAAATCTAATACTAAACACTAAATGTAATGATCTAGGCAAACATTTTTATTACATCATCTATCCCAGATTGAAGGTTCAATAAATTGTAGGTATCTAGAAAAATAAAGCCCCTAATTCATGCATTTGGTTCCCAGTCACATATGAGAAACTTGCCAAATAAGTGATTATAATTTACTTACAAATAATTTAGAATAATTGAACAATACCTGGAAATAAGTAAAGGAGTCACCACACTTAATTTTAAGTAGACTCATCCAGAAATATTGAAGATGTTTCCATGGAATGGTCTCTCTTTACTGAATTCAAACTAAAGCATTTGTAAGTGTTACTGACACTTTTCTACATCAGAGGATTTATACCTTGTATGAACTTAATGAAAAGGGAGTCCTTTGAGGCTGTTAGCAGATGCTCACTGAACTCTTGGAACTGGCCAGTTCTGGCTTCTCTGCTCCCTTCTACCAGAAGAACTGGGCATGGAGGACTGTCCATCACGTAATAAATTCTTAGCCTTGACCACATACCAGCCCACTGTTGCAAAAGCCTAATGGAGGCCTGGGTTATGTATGGGGAACAATGGACTTTACCTGAGAGCACAGAGTAGGTAAGATTAGAGGGATTCTTTTAAAGAGATTGAAAAGAATTGGTGCCCTAAGTGGACCCAAGTATGCATGGAAGCTCATTATCCTCAGCCTCTACTTTCCTTCTTTTGAGTTGAACTGTGAATTAGAACCTGGAAACGCACACAACCCGGCGTCCTGTATAATATGTTCTGCTTACTAACATGTCTGCAACTACCTAAGGTGCTATGTAATATGCTTTCAGGGTTCAGAAAACAAGGATTAAGGAAAAAGGCTCATTCTCACTTCTGTCTCTATTCTACCAACTTTGTAACCCCATCCACAGAAAGCATTACATTTTAGTACTTCTATATCCTTTTTGAGTTTCTTTACATTAATGCAAACATACACAACTATAAATTAATATTTTCCTTTTTTACCAAAAAGGTAGCACACTATGCAGACTTCCTGCACCATTTTTGTCTATTTTTGCCTTTAAAAACAATAAATGTTTTATTTTAGAACAGTTTTAGATTTACAGAAAAATTCTAAATATAATAGAATTTTCATATACTAAAAACAAGTTTCCCCTATTTTAACATCTAAAAGTAATATGGTACATTTATCATAGTTAATAAACCAATATTGATATCTTATTGTTAACTAAATTCCATACTTCATTGAGATTTTCTTAGTTTTTACCTAATGTCCATTTCCTGTTTCAGGATCCCATCCAGAATTCCACCTTCATTTATTCATTTGTATCTTTTCGGGCTTCCTATGGCTGTGATAGTTTCTTAGACTTTCCTTGTTGTTGATGCCCTTTTGATGAGTACTGGTCACATATTTTGTAGAATGATTCTCAATAGGAATTTTTTATGTGTTTCTCATGATCAGTAGAGAGTTATGGATTTCAGAGAAGACCACAGAAGTACATTTTTATCACATCATATTAAGGGCACATACCATCAATATGACTTATCCCTGTTGATGCTGACCTTGGTCAGCTAAGGTGTTGTTTGTTAGGTACAGTTACTTTAAAGTTAATTTTTTTTCTATCTTTTCATACTGTCACTATGCAGAGCCCATACTTTATGAAGCAGGAATTTATGCTCCATCTCCTTTAGAGTGGAATATCTTCATGAATTATTTGGAATTCTTTTGTATGCATTCCATTTTCTAATAGCATAGATCTTGGAGAGCTATTATATAGTACAAGGTGAGAACTTCCATTCTTTTTTCAGGTATTAAAAAAATGTTCCATTTAATGGATGAATCATTATTTATTCAACCAGTCCCTTAGTGGAATTTACTTCATTTCCAGTCTTACCTTATAACAAAATACATTGCAGTAAACAACCTGGTACATATATTATTTTAAATGTGTTCAAGTACATCTCGAGGCTAAGTTCCCAGAATGGGTTTGTTGGGTCAAAGCCTATGGTGCAATTATGATTTAAGAAAAATAATGCCAGCTATTGATATCCTGAGAACAAGAAAAATTAAGTAAGTTCATCCATGTAAGGTGACCTAAGTAAGGTGCACCAAGTAGCACGTGTTCTCTTCATTTATTAGTAGGAAAATATCTTCTGAAGATCCTTTGTCAGTCTCCAGTTAAAGACATTCCTTTGTTTTTGAAATAAAGTATTCCCTGAGAAGCTTAATTCTCCTAGAATCTGGCTCTAATCATTATACTTCTTGGCACAGACATGAACAAAGGCTCCCTTCTGGCCACTACTGGAAAGTAAATTCAAGGCCATTTAACATCAGATCCAGATTGACATTTCAAATCCATCCACACCAGTCCACAGACCAACATTGGGCTCCAAAGTCTTTTTAAAAATGAACTTCCTTGTTTTCCCTGCTCCAAATACGTATTCCCATATATCTATTTAGTAAAATTGCATCCATTATCTGGATCTTACTTTGATGTCATTTTCTCCATGAAACATTCTTGGAGATTCTAGCTTCAAGCTAGAATGATCTTTCTTCTCACCTCTTATATGGCACTTTATTTTGGTGCTCAAACCTGCCACATGGTTTTGAATGAACACATCTCTCTCCTTCAATAATGTAAGATTTTCTGGAGTAGAAGCAATGTCTTACCGCTTTAGACTCACACATTAAAATCTTTGCAAATAAGCAGTGTTGAAAAGATGCTTGGTGGACTTTCAGCATCTGCTCCTACAAATTCTGAGTGGGGCTCCTAGCTCCTTGTTCAGAGTGGCTGAAGCAGCAGTCGAAATCCTTGTGGGGTTCCAACTGTTTCTTACCTATTCTAACATCTTGGAAGAGTTATTGGACCTCTTTGAAACCAGACACCTCCATTTAATTTTCTTCCTTAAAAATTGCAGCTCAAACAACCGAATCTTAGTGAAATCCTCAATAACTGACATCATGCTACAATTGAGCTTGAAAAGCTATGGTTCAAAGTCTCCTGCCATCTGTCCTCTCAGCCCCTGTCTACTATACCCCAAGAAGACCTATGACTCCTCTCTGATGTAGGATGAACTCTCCTGCCAACCAAAAGTCTTTCCCCTCACATTTGAGGTTAAAGAGCACTCCCAACAGGTTCACACAAATTCAGATGACAAACTTAGTGACAGTTCCAAATTCCTCTTCACATATCCCTATGTGATGGGCAGTGGCACCTTTGCATATTAAACTCCAGAAGCCACTATGTTGAGCCTAGAGTTTGTTTAGTTGAATATGCTAACTAAATTCTAATAGTGTCTCTGAGGTTATAGAGAAAGTGATAGATGAATAATGATCATAGGGCCTAATTCAGTAATTAAGTATGGTCCTAAGACCACCATGTTAGAATCACCTCAGTTATTTTGACATAGACTAAAATTTGAGAATTGCTGATATAATAAACATTTTGAATACTGAGAATCCTCAGAATGGGAGGGAGAATAGTTATCCTTAAATTCTCCCTCTACTCAAACATCTACAAGTATTTCTCGAAGATATTACAGTTCATCCAGATTTATAATCTATTTAAACCAAATGTTCCTGGATCTGGAGTCTCTGGATGTATTAAAAGTTAAATTCCTCCTTGAGTGTTTAATTTGAGCATCAGAAAGAACTCTTTGGGCTGAAACATCACAAACCTAACTCGATTTGTTATGGGTTAAAAATTGCAATATTGTGGGAGGTGAGCAACATGGGAATCCCAGTGGGTTCCGTGTAATATTTTGGGTAATCTAAGCACCTCTTAAAATATATGTATATATATATAAATAACATTTTTGTAAGCAAATACACATATATGCATATATATTTATATATCATTTTGCAAATGTTTGTATGTATTGTGAGAATTTTGATTTTTACCCACAATAAAAATAAATTTAAAAAATAAATAAATAAATAACATTATGAAGTAGTGTAAAAAATAAAAAATAAAAAATAAATTTAAAAAAAATTGCAATACATTGACTTGCATGAAAAAAAGGAAAACCTCAGGAGCTGAGCTTGCTTTAGGCAAGGCTGGACCAGAGACACGATGGCGTCAGCATGCTGTTCCTCTTCATCTCCTAGGTCTGTTTTCCTGAGAACTGGCTTCCTTTCCAGCAGGCGCGCTCCGTCTGGTGGCCTTCAACAACTCAGCTTTAGAGTTTTCCTGCTTCAAGTCCACAGAAAGGGGTTTTTCTTCCCCAAAACTCCAGAATGGCTCAACTGCATTAAGTGCTGATTCCTGAACGCAACCTCTGTGGCCAGTATGAGCCCCTTCCTCCCCTGCTCTCAGAAATCACAAGGACTAAGAGTAGCTGGTAGGTGGTCCCGGAAGGAGATAGTCCAGCTGCTTAAACCAAAGTAGAATGGGTGCTTTTAGGCAAAACAGCAGATTTCCACTCCAGTTCATAAACACATTTTACTAGGAAGAGGATCTATAGTTTTTACCAGCTTCTTAGTGTGCCCCGAAACCTTTAAAATGGTTTAAAAACTATGTCCTTTATGTACATGGAAGGCAGTTGTAAGATGTCAAGAATCCTGAACCTTTAGTCAAAGCCCCAGGTTCTTGCTCTAACATTTGTCTAACAGTCTCCTGGAGGGTTTTAATTTCCTCATTTGTAAAGTAGATCTAATAAAGCCCTCCCAATCTCCACAAAGAAGGATCCTACTTTTCTACTCTTCACACTTATAAAAACTTGTTTAATAGTGATATTCTATAGACTATAAATTCAATGAGAGCAGAAACCATGTCTGTTTTATTCACTGCTGAATCCCCAGTGTCCACCATAGTACTTGGAACTTAATAGATGCTCAATAAATGTATGAAAAAATGAATAGTTAGAAAATACATTGTATGCATTAGAATGAGAAAAATGTAAATACAACTAAAATTTTATTCATCTTGACTCTGGACTCAAATTAAAGGAATTCCAAATGTGTACTTAAAATAATGTCAGAAGATCTAGATTTTTATCTATACTCTGAAACTAACTAGTTTTATGACATTAGATAATGATTAAATCTTTCTGATTGTCAATTTTCTTACCGTAGATATCGGAGATAGAGTTGATGATTCCTGAAATCCCTTCCAGAACTAACTGCTTAAAGACCCAAGGATGAGTCACTTCCCCCTCCTACCCTCAAAATAACCATTTAATGGATCAAAATCCTGATAGAAACTTGTTCTAGATTTGCAGAACATGCTTATAGCTCCTGTGCCTTAAAACCATTCATTCCCTCCTATCTTCCTTTCCCTTTCCTTCCGTTCTTTCATGTATTCAAATAGTTATTGAATACTTGCTCTCTAGGCACTTGCCCTGGGGAAAAATCAAAAGCCCTTTTTTATATCTTCCTGGAATTATGCACCCACAAACTGGCTGAAGTCTTAACTTTGAAGAGATTTAAATTCTTAGTATTTTGTTCCATTAGATGGTTTAAAAAGTTATTTTCTGACCTTGCTGCATTATGCAAATGACAATGGCTAATTTGACCTGAAGCATAATCTTCTGGGAATAGAACTTTGATCTCAATTATGTATAGTCAAACACACTGGAAACGGACTTGCCTCACACACCCCCACCTCCCTGTTCTTTCTGCCATTCATCATGGGTTAATGTGCTTGTGTTTACTTTTCTGACAGATCCCTTTGCCTTAGACTATAAATCAATGACTTCTATATCAAACTGACTCCCATGATGTCAAAAACTAAAAAGAATTCTCCTCCTACCACATACTTTATCTCTTTCTTTATTTTTTAGATCTGAAGGCATGGTAGCTCTCACCAGCTTCTTCATTGGTTCACAGCCATTATCATAGCAATGATCAAATAGAAAGACCCCAGGCATAAACCTGACAAGAGTAAGAAAACAGATGACTGTTGGAACTCATTTGTAATATAATAGTATTCCAGCGTTCTGTAAGTTTTTGACCTTAAGCAAGGGAAAGTTGATGACTTTAATAGAGTTTTCTTTATAAACCTTTTTCTTTCTGCTTCAAAACTGCTGACTTCTTTTTTTAGCCCCGACTCTCCTACAATTGCTTTCTAAAGCATATTTCCCAGTTACAAAGCCAGAACTCACTTGAGTGAGGCTGGGTTAATTGTACAGGTGCTCACACTGGTGCAAGCCAAAGGTCCTTCCTGACAGGATAAGATATAGTCCTGGAATTTCTGTTCCCTCTCGCCCCACAGAAAACTCTCACCCTAAATCTGAAAAAGTATTACTTTGGTTCCAACTGCCTAAAAAGTAGCTTAATAACAATATGTTAGCTACATAGTCCAAGAAATATGACATTTCTGTTAATATACACATATGTTCAAATACCACCCCTAATAGACATTAGTTGCAAAATTTTAGTCCAGTTCAGTTCCTCAGGAAGCTAAATATAAAACTGCCATATGATCTAGCAATTCCTCTCCTAGGAATATATCCAGAGGACCTGAAAACTGTGACACGAACAGACGTCTGCATACCAATGTTCATAGCGGCTTTATTCACAGTTGCCAAAAGATGAAACAACCCAAATGTCTATCAACCAATAAATGGATAAACAAAATGTGGTATATATATACAATGGAAAACTATAGTGCAGTAAGAAGAAATAAAATTGGGACATATATGATAACATGGATAAATCTTGAAGTCATTAAACTAAGTGAAGTAAACCAGACACAAAAGGAAAAATATTGCATGGTCTCACTAATATGAACTAAATACAAAGAATAAATGCATGAAATTAAAACCTAGAGTTATTAGGAGATAAGAGGAGGGCTGAGAAGGACTGCTGATACTTTATAAAGAAGTTTTAATTAACTTGACAGTAAAAGTGTGGAAATAGATAGATTTGATGGTAACTCATTATAGTGAGTAGAACTAACATGGCTAGTTTATAAATGAGATTGTGGCCAAAAAGGGTAGTCTAGGGATGTAAATGTCAATTCAAAGAAAGCTAGAGAATAATCTAGGGACTGAATAACACAGTGAACCCAGAGGTGGATGAAAACTGTGGTTGATGGTACAGATACAAGAGACTCCTTCTGTGAGCTACAGCGGATGTATGTTACTATTGCAGGGTGGTGGGAATATGGAGAAACATGGGAAAAACACAATTGGTGTGACCTATGGACTGTGGTTAACAGCAATACTGTAATCTTGCATCAATGCCAAAGAAGTACTGTGTTGATAATAGGGGGTATGGAAATAGTGTGCCAAATGTATGCTATGGGCCATGGTTGGTGGTAATAGTCTGATGATATTATCTCATAATCTGTAACAAATATTTCACCACACTGTGGTGTGTTGGTGAAAGGGTGTTGAATGGGAATTCTACACATGTGCATGATTGTTTTGTAAGTTCACAACCTCTGTAATAAAAATATATTTAAAAAATAATAGAGTAGGTTGGGGGGAAAATACAACTAATGTAAGATATGGACTATAGTTAGTAGTAATATTTTGGCAATGCTCTTGCATAGTTTGTAACAAATGTTTCACAACAATGCAAGGTGTTGGTGAAGGGGTGATGTATAAGACCTCTGATGTTATGCATGTCTATTTTGTAAGTTCACAACATTTATTATACACTTATTGTGTGTGTATGTTCATGTATGAATGATATGCTTCAATACAAATATCTTTAAAAATCTAGGTCAGTTATTTATATTCTTTACGGTTCAGTTTCCCCTTCTTGCAGGAGAATTGATGACAGTACCAACCTCACGGGATCATGGTGAGAATTAAATTTAAAAAGGTTTGTAAAGAAACAGAACCTGGCACAAACCATCTACTTTGTAAACAATGCTGGTTGATATTTGTGTTTTCTCATCTTTGCAGCTGCCTATAGTTGCTCTGTAATCAAAGAAATGCCTTTGGTCTTTGGCTGTAGACATTAACCAGATCAGAAAGAGAGAAATCCTGCAATTTGAGATATCACAATAGCTGCTGCCCATCTTGTGACTCCCTGTCCCTTCTGGTCAGCCTGATGTGTAACCAGCTGTTCTATTCTCCTGGTATCTCTTTTTACCAGACCTCTAGTCAATGAAGCCTGGCATTTGCTTTCTACTTCTCTTTCTTCCATATCTATTACTTCTTCCCCTTTTCTCCATGCTCATAGTCCATTTAAAAACAAGCTTCTCCAACAATTTTTCATATTCTCCAGAGGTGATGTCAATAAGAGACTGAAAAAGTAACTTTACAGAAGCAATAAACATGGCCCCACATAAATACATTTTTTTGGAGTTGCAAAATTAGAAATATCCATCAGTCACCTAATGACTAGAAACCTGACACCCTTTGACCAGAGGTATGCCTCTAGAAATGGTGCTATGCCTTTCTCAGCAAATAAATCTGGTCTCAAAATCCAGAGTAGGAGAATGGATCAAAGACCCCAAAGCAGAATTTAGAATTCAATTAGCTGATCACCTTCAGGAGGTGAGTTAATATAGTCCCTTCTTCTCTCCACATGTGACAATACCAATACTAGACCAATAAGAATCTACGTTAAGAATATATCCCAGGTGCCTGGGGTGAGTAATTTGCTAATAGCAAATTTACCCTGAACTTCAATCACCTACACCACCAGGTTCAATAATGACCAAATTTTCTGCTCCTGTTACTTGATTCTGATGTCAATTCCTTCTTTTAGCTATATGAAATCACCATGCCATACAGAAATTCATACTCTTGTGCGGTTCTAGTGATACTGTTATCTATTTTCTCCAAGCAGGACTAGCTCCTTGCCTCATCACAGCCACACCACATTGCAGTCATTTCTCACCACTTCATCCACCTAACAAAAAAGCCCTGGTATTTGCCTAGGACTGAAAAGGTTCTAGAAATTTCACATCTCTGTTACAGTGAACGTGCAATTTATAACATCATTCCTCTATTTCCATATGTTCATGAATTTTAACTCCAATAAAAGTTTCATACTCAGGTCACTTTCAAATCACATACATCTATTTTTGCATTTTTTTTATCCTATGGATGTAAACCTCCACCTCTCTCACTCTCTGTATTCATTTGTCTGTTGTGATATCCAGCATGAAAAAATGTGAAATGTGGCTTTCTTCTTCTTTGGCTGGGGTAAAGGTGGGAGCCTCAGCTACATTATTCTAAAAGGACCCCAGATAATATCTGTCACTCAAAAGGGCTATTGAAAACTTGGTTTTCCCAGGAAGGTTATTCTGGTGCTATCAAATGGAAAGAAATACATATGGATGCCCATGTGCTATATTAAAATATCATCTCTGATCTTTGGAGGTTAGGGCATTAGAGGGCATCCATGATCAATTGTCTCTTCAGCTTTCATAGGCAACGGAAACACTTTTATAAATTTCATCCCCAAAGGGAATGAAGGAAGGTGTGTGGGTAGGCACAGGCAGGATATCAAGGGCAATCAGGTCCAACTTTCCACCCTTTCCTCCAAACTAGTATTACATAATTATGCCAGCATAAACTACAGATTAGAATGTGGTTTTGGTTATTTATTCATAAGCTTTTTAGCTAATTAAGTTTGCATGATAGATTTTTTTAATGCATTAGTGGCTAGATATCTTCCAGGAAGTTTTTTTGTTTTTTGTTTTACTGTTTTTTTTTAAGGCTAGACAAACATACCAGGTATCCCAGCATTCTCTCCTGTCCCCAGATGAAGACATTATCTACATTATTTCCTACATGAACCCAAAGCAGGGAGATTTTCACTTTAAGCACTCTACTTCCCAATACTCTCCTATAAGGTAAGAGAAACTTCATGGTCTTTTGCATGGTATTGTCTTGTTTCATGAGGTTCTCAATCAATGAGAGAGAAGTGTCTACCAATTGCTGGCTATTTTAATCTAATGTCTGCCAGATGCTAGGAGGGATCCCCAAACTCAGTTTCATTTCCTCTCCTACCCTCCAGTTTCTGTCATCCATCACAGACACATAGAATATACACATTTGAGACTAGAAGCTCCTGAAGGGCAGGGCAATTGACTTCCTATAGCAGAAAAAAATGACCGCTTTCTAAACACTTCATAAGTGGATAAAAGCTACTGTCAACAAGCTCAATTGGGCTACGTGGCTAAAGTTTCCAAAGTAGAGATTATGTTACCCTCCACTTTTTCAAACTGTTAATACCTGGAAATTCTGCACAAATGCTTTTCTTACCCTGGTCCCAATGTACTTTCTAAAGTGACTTCTTCTCAATAGGAATTCTACATCCCAGTTAACTAGACTAGTCTCTTTGCTCAGGGACAATCTTCAGACCATAGTGACATTTTCTTTTTTTTAAACAGCTTTCCATTTCCCTTAATGACCTGTCCACAGCCCATCTCAACCTGTCAGGAGCCATCTCAAATGCCTACTTCATCACAGATCCTTTCCTGCCTAACTCCAGCCCAACCACAGGAGATCTTTCCCTCTTTCAGACTCCCATAACACTGACACCTTGCATAGTCTTGAGACATATTGTACCTCCTAATTTTATCATAATTATTGACCTACCTGTTTTTATCTCTATGCTAGTGTACAAGTTGCTTAAATCTGAATATCTTTGCATGCTTTGCAGTTTCAGGCAAAGTACCCTTCCCTTATTGATATAGAATATGTGTTTTGTAGAATTGGAATGAATTTTAAAATAGGAATAAATATCTTCATTCTGATCAGTTTAATTAAACATGAAAATTATAAAAAAAAATTTCAATAGAAGTTTCAGTGACCATGTTGATTAAAACCACCATGATACGCCCAAGAAACAAAGGTTCAGAAGGGCTCTAAATGCATCCAGTTTGCTCTAGATTCCCTCTGAATCTAGGGAAAATTGTAAATCAGGACTGTATATTGGACAGAACTGCAGAGAGAAAGATTCTATAATATCTAAATCAATCATAGCATTTTAGAAAAGAACTATAGATAGGGGGATTTTTTAAAAGTGAATTGGGGTTGGGACAACTGGATTTCCACACTTGAAAAAATCCCCAAATTTTCCAAGATATAATGCAAAAAAATGAAGCCAAGAAACCATGGGAGGGCATTTTATTTTCTTATCTTGGGTTTAAGAATTTCTTTTGACTTCCAAGTTTTGTGTCACATTTAGAAAAGTTTGTTCAATTGCGACATATTAATAAGTTTGAATGTTACAAACTGCATAACCAAAGTAAAAAGATGAATGACAAAATAAAAACAAAATTACAAAGCATATTACAAACAAAGGACTAATTTCTCTAATATAAAAAGAAATCCTATACACTTAGAAGAAAAATACCAAATATCAGTACAAAATGGCCAAATATTATGATAAAAGTTATCGTACACAGAATTCAAATGGCAGTAAATGTGAAAAATGCTCAATATCACACAAAATATAATGCAAAATAAAATTATATTGGGACTACTTTCCACTTATCAAATTGTAAAAATTAAAAAAATATATGCTAAATTTTCAAGTATATGGGGAAAGTGGCAGTCTTATGCAAGCTGGTGGAAATGAATATTTTTACAATTTCTATGGAGGATAGTATGGCAATATGCAAAGAAATTCAAATGGGCATACTTTTTTAGGTTGCAAATTCCTATCTATGAATTTAACCTAAGGATGTGTGAAATGATATAAGCACAAGGCTATTTACAGCAATCCCATTTATAAAAGTAAAAGATTATCTAAAAATGAATAAACAAATGTTCATCAGCAGGGAACTGGTTAAGTAAATTATCTTATATTTAACAATGGAATATAGGCATATAAAATAATTAGGAATTCCTCCATTAACTGATATGGAATGATCTCCAAGATTTACTGTTAAATTGAAAAAGTAAGACCAATGTTTATTTGTGTAACAAAGAGAGAAAAATAAACATCTGATTTTTGGTATAGTTACAAAATATTTCTGAAAAGATAAAAATGAAACTAATAATATTAGTTACCTTTGAGAAGGAGAATGGCTGCTTGTAGGTCAAGAATGGAAAAGAGAATTTTCACAAATGAACACGCAAATAAATAACTAGCAAAGAAAGGACAGCTTGTTAGAATGCCAACTAAAATATTTAATAATGATGGAGTGAGAATATTTTCAATGCATACAATGGGAATATTTGTGGGAATGTTCAACTAGGAAACAATATTTGAATTGTCAAAATTACTTATTAATTGCAAAGACATAATCATAGTAATTTATAATGGAGAAACATGGCAGGTACCTAATTTATGAAATGATCAAATTTATAATTACCAACATGGCCAAAAAACTGACATCATATGTTTTCTGATATGATTCACTGAGAAGAATACAAAAACACTTCAGGCAAAATTGTCTGACCTTTAGACAAACTCAAATTGAGGAGCATTCTATAAAATAACTGGCCTATGTACTCTTCAAAAATACCAAGATCAGGAAAGGTCTAGACTAAAGGAGACTAAATAGACATGACAACTAAATGCAATCCATGAAAATGGATTTGGTCCTCGACTGGAAATAAAAATAGATATAAAGATATTATTGGGAAATCTCATATCTACTTTTATTGGGCTGTTATTTTATATCATTATTCAGTTTTATAAGTTCTTTTGGAAAAAATATATTTTGCAAATGTTTTCTCCCAGGCAATGCTTATCCATTCATTAGCTCAAAAGTGCCTTTTGAAGAACAAAATTTCTTAATTTTGACAAAGTTTAATTTATTTCTATAGTGTTTCCATTTGAATATAAATATTAGAATGAACACATGAATTATTATTTTTGAAACTTGGCTGGGAGTATAATTGGAATAGCATTGAACCTATAGAGCCATTAGGGGAAATTAGACATCTTAACAACTTTGAAGCTCCCAATCCATAAAATTGTATCACTTTTTTTTTCTAGTTATTTATCTTATTTTAGCATTTTTAAAATGCTTTTCAGTTTAGAGGTCTTGCTTACATTCTATTACATTTATTCATAAATATTTTAAGTTTTAATATTACTGGATTTATTTAAATAATTATCCCATTTTTGCTGCTAGTTTATAAAATATACTTGATTTTTGTATATTGAACTTGTACCTTTCATCTTCTTAATACACTTATTAGTTCTACAACTTTTTGTAGATTTTCTACATAGGCTATCATGAATCCATAGATTAAAAAAAATTATACATTCCTTTTCAATATTTATGGCTTTTTTGTTTTCTTGCCTTATAGCACTGGGTAGAGCCTCCTGTAAAATCCTGAATAGACTTGGTGAGAGAAGTATTTCACCATTAAATATGATGTTAGTTGTAGATTGTTTTGTAGATGTCCTGTATCAATTTGAAGGAGTTCCCTTAAATTTTTAGTTTGCTGAGAATTTTTAAAAATCATAAATAGATGTTGAATTGTATTAAATCATTTTCTGAATTTATTGAGATTGTCAGATTTTTCCTTTTTTCCCCAGCTATTGATACAGTGAATTAAATTGTTTGGTTTTTTAAATTCAACATTCATTTCTTGGTCATGAGGTATATATACTTTTTAAATGTTGGCCCTCAATTGCTGATATTGTAAGGATTTTTGTTTATATTCACTTAGAATATTGGTCTCTTATTTGCTTGACAGGTACCTTTGTCTGGTTTGTTACCTTAGTAATGCTGGCTTCATAAAATGAATCAGAAAATATTCTTTCCTTTTCTATTTTCTGAAAGAGTTGTGTAGAATTTATATTATTTCTTTATTCAGTGATCAATAGCATTCTCCATTGAAGCCATCTATATCTCGGGTATTCTTTGTGGCTATGTATTTTAACTATGATTTCATTTTCTTTCAGAGGTACAGGGCTAGCCATTCTTTCTCTTTGAACTTCTGTCAGTAATTATAAGTATAGTTTTACAAGAAATTTCTCCATTTCATTTAAATTGTCAAATATTTTGGCAAGTAATTGGCCATTATATTTCCTCATTTGAATTGTAATATTTGGATAATCTATGGTGATACCTGCTCTTTCACTCCTGATATTGAATTTCTTCCCCTCCTTCATTTGCTTCGTACATTTTGTCATGTTTTATAGATGCAAAGTACAGTACTACCTATTCTGTTATGGCCAGGAGCATTTTAATTAAAAATTAAACCCTTAATCGTATCTCAAAGAAGCAATTAAAAACTGTACGCTTCATTCTTTTAATCAAATTAAAGAATATTTCTTTTAGTAGACCTGTAAGGATACCTCAAGTATGAAAGTCAAAAATGCAGGGGCATGTTCTTTTGGGGATATTTCCTTTCAGGCCAGGAAGGAGAGGAGAGAAGCATAGTTCAATCCAGGGAACTTCCCAGTTACAACAGATAGAGATCAGGAAGTAACTCACCAGATATCTTCCTAAAGGGGATTCACATTTGACATTTGTCTGACTTCATAAGTCCTGTGCCATCTTCCCTCTATTTCATTCCCAAATCATCAGGATTAGGTTTAATCATCAGGAGATTTGATTCTTTATAGCATGAATTGATAGATTAAGTAATCTGTTGAATTTAAGGTCTCAAAGTCCTGTGAGAATTGAAAAGTTGAGCCAACATTTTTCTGGCTAATTAGCTTGGTATCAGTTTAGGGATATATCTTCCAGGCTATTTTTCTTATGCCTTTCAAGAGACCAGGTTCTAATTATTTCTATGGCTGGGTGTGAGGAAATCTAAATCAGCAAGACCTCATATAAGCAGAAAAGATCAGCAAGTAAGTCAGAGAGGCAAAAACAAAAAACAAAAAACAAAACAAAAAACACAACATATATAAAATGTCAATGCTAATAACAACCAACTCCCAACCTCTGCCTGTAGCACTGGTAGCACATTTCTAATAAGAAATAATTAATCTAATGGCAGCTTTTAAAGATAGTTTAAAATCCATAAAAAATAATGTACTAATACTATCGTCACTACAGATCCTATGGAGATTAAAAGGATAATAATGGAATTTATGAGCAACTTGGCACTCTACAAATTTGATTAACTTAGATGAAATACGCAAATCCTGAAAGACAAAAATTAAGAATACTCACACAGGGGAAAATAGATAAACTGAATAGGCCTTTAACTATTAAAGTAATTTAATCAATAATTGATAATCTTCAATCAAAGAAAACACCAAGCACATATGGTTTCATTGATGAATTCTACCAAAAATGTAAAGAACTGATACCATTTCTGTACAATAGTTCAGAAAATAGCAGCAGAGAAAATATTTCCTATCTGATTCTATGAGGCAAGCATTACCATAATACCAAAAGCAGATAAACCTTATACAGAAGGAAAATTGTAGACCATATCTCTTATCAACATAAATGTAAAAATCCCAACAAAATAGGAGCAAACTATATCCAATAATATATAAAAATTATATACATTACAACTAAGTGAAATTTATTCCAGATTTGCAAAGCTGGTTCAACTTTTGAAAATCAGCTAATGTGGGAAGCGGATATGGCTCAAGCGATTGGGCTCCCATCTACCATATAGGAGGTCCAGGGTTCAATTCTCAGGGCATCCTGGTGAAGGTAAGCTGACCCATGAGGAGTGCTGGCCAGCGCAGGAATGCTGGCCCATGTGGAGAGCTGTGCAGCAAGATGATGCAACAAAAAGGGACACAGAGGAGAGACAGTAAGAGATGCAGCAGACCAGGGAGCTGAGGTGGCGCAAGAGATTGAGTGCCTCTCCTCCACTCTGGAAGGTCCCAGGATCAGTTCCTGGTGCTTCCAAAAGAGAAGACAGAGAAGACAAGCAGACACAGAAGAACATACAGAGAGCAGACAGTGAGTGAAAACAACTGGGGGGGGGGGAAAAAAACTTTAAAAAAAAAAAAAAAGAAAGAAAGAAAATCAATTAATAGCCTGACCACATCATAGGCTAAAGAAGAAAACTCATGATCCTATCAACTAATTAAGAAAAATAATTTGGACCAAACCCATCATGTATTTAATAATAAAAACTTTCAGAAAACTAGGAATAGAGAGAAACTTCCTCACTTTGATAAAGAACATATACAAATGACATATGGCTAACAGGAAACAAAACCTATGCAGATTGGGAAGTAATATATGAAAATGCTTTTGTTTTGCAGATGACATGATTATCTATGTAGACAATCCTAAAGAATTAAGGGAAAAGTCAAAGAGCAAAGGATATCCCATAGAGAAAAGATAGTTTTTCCAACAAATTGACAAATTGTTCTGGAACAATTGGTTAAAAAAAAAAAAAAAAAAAAGAACACAGACACAGGTTTTACTCTGTTCAAAATTATAAAACTTCTAGAAAAAATATAGTAGACCATCTAGGAGACCTTGGGTTTAGAGATGAGATTTTATACAACACCAAAAGCATTATCCATGAAAGGAATTATTGAAAAGTTGGATTTAAGTTAGTAACTCATACTCTATGTAACACACTGCTAAGAAAATGAAAATATGAAATATAGGCTGGGAGAAAATATTTGCATGACACATATCTGATAAAGAACTTATATAAAAATATATAAAGAATACTTAAAACGCAACAATAAGAAAACAAAAACAACCCAATTAAAAACTGGGCAAAAGATCTGAACAGATATTTCACCAAAGAAGACATACAGATAGAAAATTTGGCATAAGAAAAGAAGCTCAACAATATCTGTCCTTAGGGAATTACAAATCAAAACAATAAAGATTAACCACTACATGTTTATTAGAATGGCTAAAATCAAAAAAAAAAAAAAAAATCTGACAATACCAAATGCCAGCAAGAGTTCAGAGCTACAGGAATTCTAGTTCATTACTGATGGAAATGCAAATTGGTAGAGCAACTTAGGAAGACAGTTTGGCAGTTTCTTGAAAAACTAAACATAGGCTTATCATGCAGATGACAAGTTGGAAGGTTTTTACCCAATTGCCCATAGCTGGAAGCAACAAAGATGCCTTTTAGTCAGTGAATGGATAAATAAACTGTGTACATCCATACAATGTAATAGTATTCAGCAATCAAAAGGAATGAGTTATCAAGCCATGTAAAGACATGGAGGAAATATATGTATATTGCTATGTAAAAGAAGCCAGTATGAAAAATCTCCATATTGTATGGTTCCAATTATAGGACATAGTTAAAAAGGCAAAACTAAATAAATATTTAAAAGATCAGTATTTGCTAGAGGTTCATGGGATGGAAGTTAGGATGAATATTTGAAGCTCAGAGGAATTTCAGACAGTGAAACTATTCTGTATGCTAATGTAGTAGTGGCTACACTACTTTGGAAATGAATGGGAGTCTTTAAGGCTAAAGGCAGAAAGAATGGCATATAATCACTGTACTCTAATTGATAAAGTTGTTTTCCACATGGTATGGGCTAAAAATTTTGATACTGCTATGTATTTATACTGGATTTGAACAATTAAGTAAATAGATAGACTGTTGTGAGGACTAGCTTTGGAGATATCCATGTTTAATTTAAAATAGATATCAATGGTTACATATAGAAACATGTACAGATATGTGTATATCCATGAGTTAGCATACACACATATATTTCTTTTCTCTGTCAGCTAAAAGGGCCTAAAAGAAATGGCATCCCAGTAACAATAGGCAGATCTACTGCCCTGATCTTGATTTTCCTTCTAGAAGTGGCTGATTCTAGTACTGGAGGAGGAAATATAAAAGATGAACCTGGTACATCTTGTTCCACCAGAAAGTAATGAAAAGTTTTTTAAAAAATGATGGGCGTATGTCAAATGGGCATAGGAGTCACCTGAATGAACTCCCAATGGTCAAAACTGGAACAATTTGAGCAATGAAATAGAGTATTGGGTTATACCCCAATGTGAGTAAAATGAATATTTATGATCCAACATGAATATATATAAATAATTGAATAAAATAATAAATGATGGAGAAGAGATAAATCCTTTGTAGAGAACAACTGAAAAAAAATCATATAGATACTCTACCCTAATGGAGGAGGAACATAATTCCCCACCTCTAAAAAGTATGGGCTATGCATGGTGACTTTCTTCCAAAGAGTACAGTATGAAAATGGGACAAAAAGAGTAACTTTACAGTGGAGAAACCTGAAAAACACTACTTTAGCCAGCTGATCAAGGTCAACACCAAGAATCATAAATCATGTTGCTATTGCATAACTTTGATATGATGTGATAAAAATTGCACTTTAGCTCTGTGCTTTTCCTGTCTTTCTAAGTATGAGAAAAACATCAGGCAAATTCCAGTAGAGGTGCATATTACAATATACCTGACCAACACCCCTCAAAACTGTCAAGGTCATCAAAAACAAGGAAATCTGAGAAACTGTCACGGTCCTAGAACATGAAAAGGACATTAGGCAAGAACTAAGAAAATCTGAATCAACTATGAACTTTCTTTACTAATAATATATCAGTATTTATTCATTAATTGTCACAATTGTACCATACTAATGTAAATTGTTAATAACAAGGGGAATAATATATGAGTTCCCATATATACAGAATAATATGGGAACTCACTGTACTATTTTCACAATTTTTCTCTAAGTCTAAAACTGTTCTGAAAAACAAAGTCTACCAATTTAAAAAAGAGAAAAAAAAATTCATAAAAACGAAGGCAGCACTTTCTTTGAATTTCCCCCAAAAGTCTTATTTATGCCATAAGAGGCACTAAAAATTCTACTTTGCATAGATATCAGTATTTGGGCATATTTATATCAATGCACTCTTAAAAATGAATGTCATTTCTAAAGAAATCATTTTTAAACTTCATCAGAGCCTTGATATTTGCCAATAAAGATTGAACAGAAATAAAAAATGGGGATCATAAATACTTTTGGGGAAATTAATAATGTACCTAGCTGTAGAACTAAAAAGGAAGGATAAAAATGAAACACTAGAATATTTTAATTGTAGTGGCAGACCAAATTCAGATATATAGGAAAGCTACATGAAGGCTACACGAATGGTCTCTTGCCTGTGATCTGACCAGGAGATACTTTCAAGCTTTTTAATTTCCATTTATCAGAAAGGGATTGATTTCCTTTATTTGTCGAAGCCCCAGTGATTTCCTAGTGTGTACCATGATCTATGAATTATTTTGGCGACAAATCACCAAAGACTATGTATATGGTTTTAAATTCTCTCTACCCTGTGTGTTTGAACCTAGAGTCTTTCAAAAGGAATTATTTAATTGTACTCTTAACTTTCATCAATGGAAATACTCTGCCATTAATGTGTCTCTTACACAGTCACAGTTACATCACCACAGAATATGTTCAAGTTGAAATCCTTATTCCCAAACCCCCAGACATTTTTGGAGGCATGGCAATAAGTCCATGTAATCCTCAAAATAGATAGTTAACCACATAATTATAATAAATTAAACAAACAAACAAATAAATAAAAAGCATTTTTTGAGAGGTCATGTACAAGGCACTATGATTAGGGTTTTGTATAGATCATTTTGTTCAGTCAACCCACTATGCTAAAAATCCCTAACTAACCTTCACTTTGGCTAGACCTGAAGACCTGAGAAACATAACTCTTCAAACTTTTTTTTACCAAACACCTTGAGGAAGTCTCTAAGAATTGGTTCTCCCAGGAAATTTGCAAGAAAGTAGATCTTTTGGATTCCTTCCTCAGTCTGGAAAAATACAAAATGGCACCAGTTTTCTCCACAGCTTATTTGGTCTATATGCCTACCTGGCCTCTGGGAAAGACTTTTGCTCAATCACCCATGTTGGAAATATCTGGACACTGAACTCTTAGAGGATCCAGGGAGAAAAGAGAGGTTGACAGCAGTTATTTTATTTTTCTGGCTTCTTGTGGGGTGATAGTATAGCATGGTGATTATCTGTTTATCTCTGGTCATTTAAAATATCTCACAAGCTGATGAAGGTAAAAAGGAACTTTTTTTCAGACAATGGCCCTACAAAGCATTCAAATTATGCTAGCTTCCCTTGCTGTTATTTCTGGGATTTCTTATTCTATACTGGCCATCCAGAGCTTTGCCCATTGAGTTCTTATTTCCCTACTGGGCTTTTTATAAAACCCTGAAATTGGCTTAGTTGCTTGTTTCTGAAATCTCTCACATACTAAAGTGATATAATGCCTCTGGCTACAGAGTAATAAATGGTGATTGAGGAAGACTGAATAAAGACAGCAGACTGGGTCCATGAGTCCAGAATCACACTCATCCATAATCACACTCATCCATAAAATTATAGAAACATATAGCATAGTATAGTATAGTATAGTATAGTATAGTATAGTATAGTATAGTATAGTATAGTATAGTATAGTATAGTATAGTATAG